>JACEEZ010010407.1:130000-150000 GCA_016584305.1 Chionoecetes opilio
CTGCTCACAAAACCCACTCCAAGCTTATAACTACATAGCCGGCAACCCAGGAATCTTATCTTCTGGAGTCGAGGTCCAGCCTTTTCATCTCCCGTCCTGCCGTGGGTGCTAACCATAGGTCACTGAAGGGAGGCTTGTGGCGGGCAGTGTCTGGGACTCTTGAGCCCCAAGTGACTCCTTCCGCCACCTTTGTAGAGCTCGACGCCGCAAATGAGTCAGGTCTTCCTTGAACTGATGACTCCGAAAATTGTAGACCCAGGGGTTCCAGGCACAGGCGGCCATGAACAGCCACCACGCCAGGTAGGAGAACAGTGCATGCTGAGGGAAGGTGTATAGCATGGTATTGATAACTATGTTGGTGGCCAAGGGTAGGGTAGAGGTGAGGAAAAGGACAAACATCAATGTCATGGTTGTTAAGACGTACCATTTATCTTTACTATATTGTTTTGGAGCCTTCATTTTGAGACTCTTCCACTCCTTTGCAACGCGTCTCTCTTCCTTCACAAAGTTCTGTATGGCCAACCCTGAGAATGTGACAACAAAGAGTCCCAGTAGGAGGAAGATGAGGATTTGTCCATCAAAGATTAAGTCCCGGATGCCACCTGGACCGTGCCCTGAGTCCCCCGTGGGCAGCTTTTCAAAGGTAAGCCACAAGATGGAGAGTCCACCGTCATGGTGAGCTGCAAACCAGAATGCTTTACCAAGGCTGGTAATCCAAGATGCTGTGATGGCAAATAGGGTGCGATTGTAGGTGAAATATTGTTTGTACCTCAGGAATCGCCCCGCGAGGACAAACCTCTCCACACTGAGCACCATCAGCATCAGCAGCGAGGCGGTGGACGTGACGTGGAATAGCAAAGATTGGAACACCGGAAATCCGCTCTCTGTGTTGAAATAATCTGTGGCGTGCATATATGAGGTCGCGTTGCCGCTTTCAGAGGTGAGGTGCGAATCCGGCAGCACTTTGAAATAGTTGGGCTTAAAGAAGAAAGGCGACAGGTGATGCACGAAGGACGGCACTATCACGAAGGTTGCTGTGAGCAGGTCGGAAAAGGCCAAGGAAGTTCTGAGTAGGCTTGATTCTTCCGAGCGGTGCCCTCCACTGAGCATGACCATCACTACTAATAAGTTGCCCCCGACGCTTCCCACCATCACACAACCCACACACACCAGCAGCAACACCTCTCCAGCCTGGCACACCGCAGGCAGGTAACTCCAGGCACCGTTGAGTCCATGTTCCTCGGGCAGCCCAGCCCATATCACAAAGTACAGGGGGTAGCAGCAGGGCCAGTGATTGTTGACAAGAAAGTAAAGTGTTCCATTGTACTCTCGGTAGATTTGCCTGACGTCCATAGTCATGTAGAAGCAAGATGGATCATACAGTGAATAGTCTTTTGCGTTGGTGAGGCGGTACAGCAGGCCCCCGATCTCAACGTCCACCACCCTCTGCTTCCCCTCGCAGAATTCATGGAAGCACTCTGTATTGTTATCCAGCAAGAATGCAGCAAGGTACATGTTGTTGGAGAATTGTGGACAGATACTAGAATGAAAGAACACTACTCTATCATCCCAACATATAGTTAGGAATTGCCTCTCCTCACATTTATTGAACCTTCGAAAAAGTGGCAGACAGATTTTTACGTAGCTTTCGTGTGTAATGATCTCCAAGGGTCCGACTTGTGAGTGATATATAAATGTTGTAAATGCTTCTGGATTGGCTTCAGTAAGGTTATACACTTCGTCGCAAAGTTTCCTCGTGTCTTTGAAAGATATTATATACATAATATAGTCGTATTGCAAGCAAGCTTCCCATGAGAAACCATGAAAACTAGGAGAAAATATTTTTGGAGGATGATCACACAGGTGCATGTTTGCCATTGTACTCCTCTCTGATGGAGCGTAGACAGCTGAGGCGTGCGTGTACATGCTGGTCGAGGACTCTGTGAGGAAAGTTGTTGTCTTTCCCATGAGTTGTGGCCTAGTTGTCGCCTCAACTGCAGCCCCACGGTGATCAGCTTCACGTTTGTGTCTTGCAGGATCAAAGTGGCCGCTATTCCCCACAGTCTCAGTGATTGCGTCCATCGGGGCATCAATGTGTTCAGGAGTAATGAGAGTTGGCCATTCAAAAACCATGAGATGAAAAGAGATCCTATCTTGTGTCTTGCTTGTCCATGATTTCCCTGGGCCAGCCAGGGCCTCAGGTGGAGGCAGAGGGCTGGGTGACCCATACACTGGGGCAACAGGGGCCTCAGGTAGAGGCAGAGGGCTGGGTAACCCATACACTGGGGCAACAGGGGCCTCAGGTGGGGGCAGAGGGCTGGGTAACCCATACACTGGGACAACAGGGGCCTCAGGTGGAGGCAGAGGGCTGGGTGACCCATGCACTGGGGCAACACGGGAGCTCCTGGACTTCTGTTGGTGATTCATTTCAATGTGATCGTTAGGAGTATTTTGTATCTTTGTAATCATTGGTGGAATGTCGACTCCTCCCTCTGGTCCTGTGATACCAACTGAGCCAATGACAGCGAGCTGGAGAAGGAGAAAGATGTGGGCAGAATTCCTGAGAATTCCTGGCCGGCTGTCACAACCATGGTACAAACTTCTGCAAGAAATGAATGCAGAAACATATTAGGTACATTCCCACCCTGTTATAGGAAATCCAATAAAGTAAAAGAAAAGATTGCACTCACAATATGGGCAATTTCAAATCAACTTTATGCATTATGTACTGATCCATAGGAAGGGATGTGACACCAACAGAGCGGTACACTACCCTGGACCCACAATGATCCCTTATGAATCCCGTCAGAAGAATCCTTTCACAGACGAACTGACAAGGTAACAATCACAATCGGGGAATAAATCTTATTTCCCATTACACTGTGCAACAATTTTTTGTTTATTATGAATTTAGTATGTTTCTTTACTAATTTAGACATGCTGATTACGAATATGACATTGGTTTTGCCACAGTGTCAATATTTGTGTATAGAAAAGCAGTATGACAGTTTTTCAAATTTCAAGTGCTATTTTGGCAGATTTATGTATTAAACATTACATTTCAATATTCCAATTTAATTTAAAGAATGCATATAATTATATATATATATATATATATGTTATATATATCAAACATAATAACTATGTATATTCAAACCATATAAAGGGTTGTTAAAACTTGCAACAATCCACAAAAAAGCAAAAAACTAGTGAAACTATGATATGGCAATTGAGGCGTCGCGCCACTGTGTGTGGGTGTGTTTGTGTCACTGACGCGACGAGAAATGCCCCTGTACGCACTGCAAGATCAGTGCTGCTTGAACTGTCATAGAGTGAGGTGTTCACATGAAGGAAAACTATGAAAATGTGAAGATTTTGTTGGATATGATCAGACATGTCAGCACAATTGGGATTATTGATCAGCACAATTGGGATGTATGTTGAGACCTTAAAATGCTATCATTCTTGCTTGGACTACAAGGAGGTTATACAAAGTTTTCTTGATTTCTCTGTCTATGGGATAGTAGAACAGATGACCAACACTATCACATAAGAGAATGGCCTGTCAGAGGTGAATTAACTCCTGGTACACACAATGTACGTAACACGCTCTTGTTCAAAGAGATAAGATATAGCTGCCATCTCTTCACATAAGGCTTGGGCTTGTGAAACAGTTTACCAAAGCATTAAGCCCAGAAAGTGAAGCCCTTAAACATGTCTGTTTAATGTTCCAAAAATAGTCTGAGGCCAAAGTCAAAGGTGGCATCTTCATTGGGCCACACATTAGACAGGTGCTGGCATCTAACGTTTTGGAAGACAAAATGTCAACTGTTGAAAAAAAATGCATGACAAGCATTTCGGCTAGTAGTACAAGGGTTCCTGGGAAACAATCAGGTTTGAGAACTACAAGAAGCTGGTGGTAAATTTGATTGTAGGTTATAGAGAACCTGGCTGCAGAATGTCACTAAAGGTACACTACTTGCATTCGCACTTGGACTTCTTCAGATAAAATTTGGGACACGTGAGTGAAGAGCATGGTGAACGATTTCATCAAGACATTCAAACTATGGATAAGAGATATCAGGGGAGATGGAATGAAGCTATGATGGGCGACTACGTGCGGGGTTTGATTCGAGATGACCCTATGGGCCTAGGGTAGACAACAGTGTTCACTGTTCACTTACAGTATTTTTTTTTTTTTTTTTTTTTTACATCACAAAAAACTGGCCAAGGGCACAACAAAAATGGGTAACACAAAGCCCGCTTAGTTGCCAGTCCCTATAAAGAAGACAGTAAGATAATAAAATAAAAAAGAGGGGTGAGCCAACTTAGTTCGGGAGGTGTCTTGTTACTCTTCTTTTGAAAAGATTTAAGTCTAGGCAAGTGGAAAAATTGAAACAGGAAGAGAGTTCCAGAGTTTAACAGTGAAAGGGATGAAAGAGTAAAGATACTGATTAACTCTTGCATTAGGAAGATGGACAGAATAGGGATGAGAATGAGTAGAAAGTCTTGTGAAGCGAGGCCGCGGGAGGGGGGAAGGCATGCAGTTAGCAAGTTCAGAAGAGCAGTGAGCATGAAAATAACGGTGGAAGAGAGCAAGAAAAGCAACATTGCGTCGGTGATTTAAAGATTGAAGACAGTCAGTCAGAGGAGGGGAGTTGATGAGACGAAAAGCTTTTGACTCAACCATGTTTAGGAGAGCTGTATGAGTGGATCCTCCCCAAACATGTGAGACATACTCCATACATGGGCGGATAAGGAAGGCCCCTGTAGAGAGCAAGCAATTGGGAGGGAGGAAAAAAAGGACGCAGACGCCACAGGACACCTAACTTCTTAGAAGCTGTTTAAGCAAGAGATGAGATGTGAGATTTCCAGTTCAGAGTTTTAGTAAAGGATAGTCCTAGAATGTTCATTGTAGAAGAAGGAGACAGTTGAGTGTCATTGAAGAAGAGGGGATAGTTATCTGGTAGGTTTTGTCGAGTAGATAGGTGAAGAAATTGGGTTTTTGAGGCATTGAACAAAACAAGGTTTGCTTTGCCCCAATCAGAAATTATAGAAAGATCAGAAGTTAGGCGCTCGGTGGCATCTCTCCGTGAATCACTTAGTTCCTGTTGAGTTGGACGTCTAATAAACGACGTTGAAAAATGCAGGGTAGAATCATTAGCGTAGGAGTGGATAGGGCTTTGAGTTAGACTTAGAAGATCATTAATGAATAATAGAAAGAGAGTGGGTGATAGGACAGAACCCTAGGGAACACCACTATTGATAGATTTAGGAGAAAAACAATGTCCGTCTACAGTAGCTGCAATAGAACGGTTTGAAAGGAAACTTAAGATGAAGGTACAGAGAGAAGGATAGAAACCGAATGAGGGTAGTTTGGAAATTAAAGATTTGTGCCAGCCTCTATCAAAAGCTTTTGATATGTCAAGGGCAACAGCAAAAGTTTCACCGAAACCCCTAAAGGAGGATTACCAAGATTCAGTTAGGAAAGCTAGAAGATCGCCAGTAGATCGCCCTTTACTGAAACCGTACTGACGATCAGATAGAAGATTGTGAGCAGATAGATGCTTAAGAATCTTCTTATTAAGTATAGATTCAAAAACTTTAGAAAGGCAGGAAGTCAAAGCTATAGGACGGTAGTTTGAAGGATTAGAACGGTCACCCTTCTTAGGAACAGGTTGGATGTGAGCAAGCTTCCAGCAAGAAGGAAAAGTGGAAGTAGATAGACAGAGACGGAAAAGTTTGACCAGGCAGGGTGCAAGCACAGAAGCACAGTTTTTGAGAACAATAGGAGGGACTCCGTCAGGACCGTAAGCCTTCCGAGGATCTAGGCCAGAAAGGGCAAAGAAAACATCATTACGAAGGATCTTAATGACAGGCATAATATAGTCAGAGGGTGGAGGAGAAGGAGGAACACTCTCTTCATCAACCAGAGTGGAATTTTTTGCAAAGGTTTGAGCGAAGAGTTCAGCTTTAGAAGTAGATGAGACAGCTGTGGAGCCATCTGGGTGAAGCATAGGGGGGACAGATGAAGAAGAAAAATTGTTAGAGATGTTATTTGCTAGATGCCAGAAGTCACGAGATGAATTTGATTCAGAAAGATTTTGACATTTTCGATGAATGAAAGAGTTTTTGGTAAGTTGAAGTAAAGATTTGGCATGATTACGGGCAGACATATAAAGGGCATGAGTTTCAGGAGATGGATGGATGGAGTGTTATGTATTGCTCAATTTCATTAGTAGCAAGTGTAGAAAAGAAATATGTTGTTCTCTGATGTTTTATGTCTTCATTGCAAGATAAAATTTTGTTCTTATTCATTTATTTTCTTAGGAAATGTAGTGTATATAAACATTTCATTTTTTCTTGATTTATGATAAAACTATTGATGCTAGAAAAAAAATAAGGGCATTTTTGGAATAAGCTGACTCGAATACATGTATAATCAGACCATTTTGTTCTTATTTCCTTTATTTCCTTAGGAGATGTAGTGTATATAAATATTTTATCTCTTGATATTTGATTAAACTTCTGAGGTTATATAAAATAATGTATTCGTTATTCATGATAAAGCTATTGGTGCTAGAATAAAGATAAGATCATTTTTTGAATCAGTGACTCGAATACATATAAAAACAGTTACATATTCAGATAAACAAAAAAATGCCAAAATTTTGTTGTCCAGTGTTATTATATATTGACCTTGGAGGGATTCAAACCCATTCCCCTCTAGACGTCGCTCCTCTAGTCAATGAAAAATAACACAAGAGGGGTCTGATGGGAGCCCCCAGTGAGGTTAGCTCACTTAATCAATGCCCAGGCTAGGTAAGTTAACTGACAGGGGGGTCTGGGGGGCCAGTTATGTCAGGAGAGTATTGGTCGTTGTTTGAAATTGCTAATCTATCAAATGAATAGTCTGAGGTAGGCTAATGGACTTTACTCCGTAACTGTACTTTCATTATGAGTGTAGCTCTGCGCTCGTACTAAAGCACAACATAGACATCATTGTAAGTGTACCAAAACTACGTCATTCATTCCCCGTTAACCTCTTGAGGCCCAGAACGTAATTACCATTGTACTTTGGGTGCCATTAGACGATTATTAGTGAATATAAGCAATATCTTATAGATATGACCTGTTTAGTATGCTTGTCCACTAGCCAATTTGGTATATTTAGTTACTGTTCGTAATTGTCTGGCTCAACAACATACACTTTTTTATAGCAAAGAAAAGATCTGGGCGTGAAGGGGTTAAGATTTCAGCTTTAAACTTTACTCTCATATCACACCATTAGTACGATATTAATCCACGTACGGTAGGTTAATCCTGAGACAGATGTTGGTTAAGGCAGTCAGCTAGTAATTCCCCGGCACGACCCTGCCATCACCACTGGAGCACAGGCAGCCACTGAAGTCTAGTGATGGGTGAGTACTGCTGCTGCTTGTGTGGCTCTGCCACCACCTGCACACAACAACACTCAGACAGGATGCAAGGCACGGAAAATACCACAGCCTTATCACTCAACCTTGTCAACTTGAGAGTCTCGAGTACCAGTGGCGTACCGAGGGGGGGCCTAGGTACCTAGGGTGGGCTAGGTACCGAGTACCGAGGGGGGGCCTAGAGGTACCGATGGGGGGCCTTGGTACCGAGGGGGGCTAGGTACCGAGTACCGAGGGGGGCCTAGAGTACCGAGGGGGGGGCCTAGGTACCGAGTACCGAGGGGGGGGGCCTAGAGAGGTACCGAAGGGGGGCTTTGGTACCGAGGGGGGCCTAGGTACCGAGGGGGGGACCTAGGAACCGAGGGGGGGCCTACGTACAGAGGGGGGGCCTAGGTAACCCAGGGGAGGGGCCTAGGTACCCAGGGGGGGGGCTTAGGTACCGTGGGGGACCCTAGGTACCGAGGGGGGCCTACGTACCGAGGGGGGTCTAGGTACCAAGGGGGGCCTAGGTACCGAAGGGGGGCCTAGGTACCGAGGGGGGGCCCCAGGTACTGAGGGGGGGCCTAGGTACCGAGGGGGGGGCCTAGGTACGCCATACCCTCATGGCCACCCCTCTTTTGCAAAGAATAAATTATATATATATATATATAATAATATATATATATATATATATATATTATATATATATATATTATATATATATATATTAATATGCTCCATCAGGGACTGAAAACAGTCCCTGCAGGCCACTGTAGCCGCCCTACACCAGGGCCTCGAGGCTCTGCTCCATTAGGGACTGAAAACAGTCCCTGCAGGCCACTGTAGCCGCCCTGCACCAGGGCCTCGAGGCTCTGCTCCATTAGGGACTGAAAACAGTCCCTGCAGGCCACTGTAGCCGCCCTACACCAGGGCCTCGAGGCTATGTTCCATCAGGGACTGAAAACAGTCCCTGCAGGCCACTGTAGCCGCCCTACACCAGGGCCTCGAGGCTATGCTCCATCAGGGCTGAAAACAGTCCCTGCAGGCCACTGTAGCCGCCCTACACCAGGGCCTCGAGGCTCTGCTCCATTAGGGACTGAAAACAGTCCCTGCAGGCCACTGTAGCCGCCCTACACCAGGGCCTCGAGGCTCTGCTCCATCAGGGACTGAAAACAGTCCCTGCAGGCCACTGTAGCCGCCCTGCACCAGGGACTCGACGCTCTGCTACATTAGGGACTGAAAACAGTCCCTGTAGGCCACTGTAGCCGCCCTGCACCAGGGCCTCGAGGCTATGCTCCATCAGGACTGAAAACAGTCCCTGCAGACCACTGTAGCCGCCCTGCACCAGGACTCGAGGCTCTGCTACATTTGGGACTGAAAACCAGTCCCTGCAGGCCACTGTAGCCGCCCTGCACCAGGGCCTCGAGGCTCTGCTCCATCAGGGACTGAAAACAAAACACTTGCCACCTGCAGGAAATTGTTTATTTGTTCATATGCATTGACAAGAAAATAAACCCAGAAATCACACCGCACACCACAGAATATCAGCACATATGAGATTGTGTTGCATATATATATATATATATATATATATATATATATATATATATATATATATATATATATATATATATATATATATATATATATATATATATATATATATATATATATATATATATATATATATATATATATGTTAATTGATTTTTTCACATCGATAAGTCTATATAAAATAATTTATGTTGCCTATCTGTACTTTCCTTGAGATTCAGTAAATAGCCTGGGGCTTCAAAAACAATTTAACAGGAATATTTTGAGCCCACACTTCAATTACTACCTCTATGTTGCAATGACAAGCATAGGTCTTTGGAAAAGAGGGGATGCACAGAGGTGAATCCAGGAATTTTTATAGGGGGGGGGGAGTTACCCGAGAAATGTTTGAAAGTTATGCATTTTTAGGCCTTATGAGGGATATAGTGCACCAATTTGATATTCAAACAACCAAACTAAATATATAATATATATATATATATATATATATATATATATATATATATATATATATATATATATATATATCAAAACAATATAAAGGACCTTATATATCTTGGCGGAAAAAAAATAAGAGCTATATGAAAATATTTATGTATTGAATTATAAAGTATATACCTAGTATGTAGCTATAGAAAAAAACTAACTTAATCAATGAATAATTGGGGGCATACGCCGGGGGGCGCGTCGGCCTCGCCCACCCTACGACGTCACTCCCGGGGGTCACCACGCGCGAGTCCCCATGCAGGCTCCCTTCCCATACCAAGCAGCTCTCAACAGGAAGCATCAACTTGCCCCAGCCACAAGCCTTGTGGTCACCCCTTTGGCCTCCTCCACGGCAGATTGTCTCGGACCACTTATTGGATTGATCTCCGGGAAGGGGAGGGGAACTCCGTAGTGTAGTGGTTAGCACGCTCGGCTTACAACCGAGAAGTCCTGGGTTCGATCCCCGGGCGGAGCGAAAGATAGATGGGTGGTCTTTCTTAAATCCCTAGCCCCTGTCCACCCAGCAGTGAATGGGTACCGGGTGCCAGCCGGGGGTTTGTAACCCCCCCCCCCGGGGTGGTGGCTTCGGCCAACACTAATATGCAGCAGCGGTAGATCACTATGGCTCTGAGCATTATCCTCTAAACAAAACAAACAAGAAACAAACAAGAAACAAGGATTGTCTCCTCTTACAGATACAACCCGATGGGAAGGATTGGTTTCAGGGTAGCGTGCCACATGCCTATATAACCGAAGTTGGCGCTGACGGATTATGCAGGTATTAGGCCTTGATTCAGTCTCACGGTGCAATCGCTGATTTGACTCGTAATCATCCCAGCGATACCCCATGATTCTGCGAAGACACTTATTACAAAAGGCATCGATTCGCCTCTTCAAGTTGCTATTTAGTGTCCATGTCTCAAAATCATAGAGTAAGACAGGGATCACAAGCGACTTGAAGATCCGGATCTTTGTCCTCCTGCACAGGTACCGACAACGCCAAATACTCCTGCTGAGCGAGTCCATAACACCGTGTGCTATGTATGCCAATCCGCCGTTAGACTTCTTGACGCGACCCGCCATCATTATGGACTGCCAAGTTTGTAAAACTTTCCAAGATCTCAATGTCCTCGCCTCACGCATGAACAGACTGTACTGTTTCATCTAGTAAGCCTCCAAACACCTGGACCTTGGTCTTAAGCCAGGAGACCTCAAGTCCTAAAGGCCTTGCCTCCTCGTGCAGCGCTTCGAGAGCCATCACCAGGACCTCCAGCGACTCAGCAAAGATTACTGCATCATCGGCAAAAACAAGATCAGTGATCTTGGTGTTGCCGAGGGATGCTCCACAATCACTTTTATTTACAACTTTGCCCAATACCCAGTCCATACATGTGTTGAAAAATCGCACCCTTGCCTCACTCCTGTATTCACAGGAAAAAAGCTGGATACACCTCCCCCACACTTCATAGCACTCTCAGTCCCAGAGTACAGACCAGTCATCAAACCAATAGTCCTTGCAAGAATCCCGCGAAGTCGAAGAAGATCTCAAAGTGACTCACGATGCACTGAGTCAAACGCCTTCTTGAGTTCAACATAGGCTGCAAGCATCCCCTGTCGAAACTTACGTTGGCGTTCAACCAGGACATTTAATATTGCATGTTAAAAATTGTCCTCATCTTCAGCTCAGCCAACATTACAAGATATTAATACATAAATAGTATCATCATTTTCCAAGGTTTTACACGTTCAGGGCAACTAAACATCAAAACTCAAGATAATAAAAGCCATTGATAAAAATATATCCTCGCACGTATTCACTTGATCTTATAAGAACATTTCTCTGGGCATCTGTTTTCCCCTTCCTCACATCATGCTCACACTAGGGTTTCTTTCCCGGGTTCTTAGCTTTCTGCTAATCTTTTTTTTTTAAGTTTGGCTTCCCGGATGTGGGAAAAAGGCTAATTAGCTTTCAAAATCAGTATATTTCTGTAGGAAATTCAATGACTGTGTGTGCGTCGCTAAGCCTAATGAAGCCCAATCAGCCGTTGGGACAAGAGACAGAGAGACATTGAAACAGAGAGACATTGAGAGACATTGAGACATTGAGACAGAGAGACATTGAGACACTGATAGACATTGAGACATTGAGACATTGAGACAGAGAAACATTGAGAGACATTGAGACAGAGAGACATTGAGAGACATTGAGACATTGAGAGACAGAGACAATGAGACATTGAGAAATTGAGAGATATTGAGACATTGAGAGACATTGAGACATTGAGAGACATTGAAACATTGAGAGACATTGAAACATTGAGAGATATTGAGACATTGAGAGACATAGACATTGGGACATTGAGATATTGAGTGACATTGAGACATTGAGAGACATTGAAACATTGCGAGACAGAGAGACATTGAGAGACATTCAGATACTGAAAGACATTAAGAGACATTGAGACGTTGAGAGACATTGAGACATTGAGAGAAATTGAGACATTGAGATATTGATACATTGATACATTGAGAGACATTGATAGACAGAGACATTGAGACATTGAGACATTGATATATTGAGAGTCATTGAAATATTGAGATACATTGAGACATTGATACATTGAGAGACATTGATAGACATTGAGACATTGAAAGACAGAGAGACATTGAGAGGCATTGAGGCATTGAGAGACATTGATACATTGAGAGACATTGATACATTGAGATACAGATATTGAGTGACATTGTGAGACATTGAGACATTGAGAGACAGAGATATTGAGAGGCATTGAGACATTGAGAGACGTTGATACATTGAGCGACAGAGATATTGAGAGGCATTGAAACATTGAGAGACATTGATACATTGAGATACAGATATTGAGTGACATTGTGAGACATTGAGACATTGAGAGACATAAATATTGAGACAGAGAGTCATTGAACCATTGAGACATTGAGAGACAGAGCTATTGTAAGACAGATAGACATTGAGACATTGAGAGGCATTGAGACATTGAGAGAGAGAGAGACATTGAGAGATTGAGACAGCCATGACACAGTGTGGGGAATAATAGTGAGCCGCGTTGTGAAGGAATAATGAAGCGACAGAGGACAGACAGGTAGCAGGAAATTATCACATCAAGAAACGTTCTTTTTCCTTATCTTTTCTATAATACATTAGTCTATGGTGCTTTTGTGTTTATATATTTTTCTTGTTATGTTGATTCAATATTTTTGGTGAAGGGTACCGGGTGTTGGGTCGCGGCCTGGGCGGGTCATGTCAGGTCAGGGGTCGCCATGATGGGTTGCGTTGTAATACTTTTTTCTACGTCTCCTTCAGTCATTGATTTATTACTTTTTTATGCTTCTCTTAATTAACTGAATACTTTTCTGTTATTTATTTCGTACATTTCTTATGTCTTTTGATGAAATATGTGAGGACAAATTTATGTTGGCATTGGAGAATGCCAATGATTCAGGTCCAGGTTGGTATATATGTATATATATATATATATATATATATATATATATATATATATATATATATATATATATATATATATATATATATATATATATTTATATATATATACAGTTAACCCTCGATTTAACGGACTATAGGAGGGGAGAAGTGGTCCGTTAAAGCCGATAGTCCGTTAGAGCGAGGGTATTTTTCCAAGGGTGTGAACATATAGGAAAAACACAGGAAAAATTGTGAAATAAATGAGAAATAATCACAAACAACCAGACCGTGTAACTTTCTTGGTGTAGACATATAATCGCATCTGAATGGCTATTATTCATACATTTGATTAAAGATATGAAAAATGCAAGCAAGGCGCTCATCCACGCCTGGCAGCGTGGCCGCGGCAGCATCAGCAGCATCATGATACATTATAATCACCCCAAAATGATATATAAAGGAAGAAAAAGCCTCCCGTACAGTAATGAGTTATCCCTAAAATGTTGGTGTTTTCTCTCACCGTTTGGCTAGTGAAAGGTAAACATAATTATATCCACAACTTAAAGAAAAAAGGAAAAGAAAGAAAACTAAAGAAAGGGCTACGGAGTGGCAAAGAAGAAGATATGTATCAAGCTCGAACTCGAGCTTGACAGACCTACAAAGCGATCTTAAGCAGAAGAGGTCACAAGAAGAAGAACAACAACAAGCTTCTGGCCCGCAAATTGGTCACGCAAATGGAGTCCGTTAAATCCAAATTCCGTTAAACCGAGGTCCGTTAAATTGAGGTTCGACTGTATATATATATATATATATATATATATATATATATATATATATATATATATATATATATATATATATATATTATATATATATATATATATATATATATATATATATAATATATATATATATATATATATATATATATATATATATATAATATATAAATATATATATATATATATATATACACTAGGTTCCCGCATAAAGCGTGTTCGCATAAAGCATTTTCCCTATAAAGCGAACGACATAAAAAAAAAAAATATATATATGTATATATATATTTTTTTTTAAATAAAATTCTAATATTTTAGTTATAAACGAATTTGATCATATATAACGATTCCGCCATCAAAGTTGGGCAAATCCGAGGAGCTCTCATATAGAGAGCCGAAATATCGTACAGAACGTGAGCAGGCCGCCATATTCTGCTGCCAGGATGGCCTTAACAGATGTAAACACAACCCCCAATTCCCTCTGCCGCTCTCCGCGGCTAGACGCCTCATCTCACGGGTCTGCCGCTCCACCTGGAATAACACGCTCGGCGATACCCTCCGCATCACCTCCATGGGCCAATACCGCAGTGACTCTTCCCCCCAGCCGTGGATAAGGACAAAGTCCCGCGTCCTGGATGTCACCCTCACTCGCCTCCGCCTGGGGCACACGACACTCACGGCTCACCTGCATCGCCTCCGTCTATCCCCTGACCCCCACTCCCCTTGGTGCATGAATGTTCCGAAGACTATTGAACACTTTCTGCTGCAGTGTCTGCGCTTCCACTCCCACCGTGTAGTGCTACAGTCTCAACTCCTCGCCCTGAACGTCACCACGTTTGACCTGCCCACCCTGCTGGCGGCGGCTGGCGTTCCCCCCTCCCGGCAACACGCCGTCATCCGCCTCACCTGTGCCTTCGTGAGGAAGACAGGTCAACTACTGCGCCTGTGATAGCATCATAGGACATCACCAGGGCTCATAGTGTTCCCCAAGGGATCCTCGCAGCCCTAAAACAACAACAACAACAACAGTTCTGACGAGGCACGCAAGCGAGAGTTAAGCTAGATTTATGGCAACTCGCTTTTGAGTCACTAACCTAACCTAATCCCACGCTTTAACCTCCTAACTAAAGCCAAATCTGCATTAAAAGTGTCCGCGGCAAGGGAAGAACAGAGGCGATGTAGGTCACAAGAGGAAGTAGAGTGAGAGGCACGCCGCACGTAAACAGACATTTGTCTCGCCTCCCTATGAACAACATGTCATTATCTCCAAAATTTTGTGTCCAAAAAAATGCTTCCTAGAATCCAATAAGGTAAACAGAAACCATACTCCCAATTGTGTAGGGAATTTCGATCCTAGTGTAAAATAATACCATGTTCTGGTATGCATGGGTGTGAACAAATATAAATGTACGGGTACGGGCGGGAGGACCGATCGACCAGTATCAATTTTGCCCATAGGTTGTGTGTTTCACATAGAGCGAATTCACATAAGACGACCTCGTTTATCGACCAATTTATCGTTTTATGTGGGACCCTAGTGTATATATATATATATATATATATATATATAATATATTATATATATATATATAATATATATATATATATATATATATATATATATATATTATATATATATGTGTGTAAAGTGATTTTGGTATGTCACTTTTAGGGTGAGCAGAAACAGGTAACTCTGCTTTGATAGTCGTTTATCAACTCTGGGTAAAGGTAACAGGTAAGGTGACTCGCGGACTGGTGAGTTGCTCCTGCCGTGGTTTGGATGTGACTTGGTGACTTGAAGACTGGTGAGTTGCTAGTACGGAGGTCTGTGTCCAAGTGACTCTCCTCTACAAGAAACCTCTTTATAAGGGGTCACGATACTCGAGACCTGACGACCTGATGATCTGATGTCTGAACACCTGAGAACATTTGGCGTGGCTGAGGTCGAGTTTAAAGGATTAGTGTATTGCCTAGGGAGTGGATTAGCCAGGTGTTCCAGGACCCAACATCAACCATACAGAACACAGAACACAGAACACAGAACACATAGTTGAACACCAATAATAATAATAATAATAATAATACATATGCTCGGTGACGCTACCCGAGATGTCCTCATCTCGTCAAAAGGAATAATCATGAAACTGAACAAAGGGGACGGGACACAATAGAAATGGACACAAAACATACCTATCTATATATATTAGAATAGAAAATAGGAGAAGTACACAGGAAAAGGATACGTACTCGTAAAAAATAATGTGGAAAACATAAATCGTGGAAGGTACCGGCATGGTACACAGACATGAGTACGAAAAAAAATATTGAGACAATACAATCCTATGTACAAAATTACATCATAAGGTACATGGAAAAGATAGAAACAGAAGGAGTTACTTCTCACTACTACGGAGGAAATAACGGTGGCCAGAGGTTTGGGGAGCTGGTGAAGGAGTAGTAGAAGTAGCTGGTTGAGGCTGTGATTGAGGGAGGTGAGATTCAGCAGGAACGGGGTTAGGGTCCTCACAGTTAAGGCCTTTGGAAACTTTCTTAAGAGAATCAAGGTGGGCAACTTTCCTAGTGCCGTCAGTTAAGTGAAGCAACTGAACCTTATTCCCATGTTCCTGAGCTATGACCCGGAAGGGGCCGTCAAACTCATCATAGTTGTATATAGGCTTAGAAGGTTTGGACAAAAGATCATAAGGAAGACATTTGTCCTGAGCAAACAGAATGTAATGTGGTGTCTCAGAGACAGACTTGTTGATGGTGGAATTGAGAGAAGCCATCACCTGAGGAGCATAGGTGTCCCAAAGGGTGTCAGTTTTAGGAATAATGGGGGCGAAAAAGTTTAAGGATTTTACGGTTGAAAAGTTCTCCCAAAAACCGTTGCACTGGGGCGGAAAAAGAAAGAACATTACACTTCCTAAATTAAAACTGTTGGCCCCAAGGGAAATAAGAACTTGTTTAAAACAAACTCAGTGCCCGTTTACCCAAAAACCCCCAAAACCCTTTGGGGGTTAGTAAAAGGACAAAGGACATAAACCCAAAAAGCACGTCCACTTTTTGTGCTGTTTGTTGGGCGTGAGAAAAAAGGGGAAAAAAAAGTGAAAAATAAATCAACAGCAACCTTTAAAATTTTTTTTTCCCACTTTCAGTAAGAGGGATTTTTAAAACAAATCAATGCAAGAACTTCCCATGGTGCAAAGGGGCCACAGGATAACTGAGAATGGGAACATGAGCATGTATATCCCTTTAGTTTGCCCCCCTATGAAAACCCTTCAATGTGTCTTTGAACCTTTCTTCATGGTGAGTCAGAAGAATTTAAGTTAGCTTGGGAAAGTGATTTTTTCCTTGCCGGGATGTGAACCCATTGGGTGTGCCCATGATTATTTTAAGGGCCCGACTGGACTGGTTGGGGAAAAGGGAAAAGTTTTTTGGATGAAAACGAGATGGTTCAGGCTTACCTGAAAAGGTGTGGTTGTTTTGTACAGCAACTTTTTCCTTTAAGGAGGTAATGTAAAAAGGAAAAAGGAAACCCTTAGGAACAGAGCATACCTGTTTTCAAGGAAATTTAATGACTTTTTTGCCCATGGGGGGTCATTGGTTGAGAAAGTGTAGAGATCATCGTGAGAAAGCGTGTCAAATGTGGATTTTTTTTGGGGGGTGACAGGACAGGAAGTGCCCCGTTGCGAGAAAGGGCATCAGCTGAAACTTTTAGCTTTCCCTTTAATGTACGAAAAACCAGGCATGAAATTTTTGAATTGTAAGTAACCATCGACCCCCGCGTCCTAAACGGGTTTCCTAGGCCTTGAAGAGGTGAATAAGGGTTTTAATCCGAAAGGGGCCCTTGAAAAAGGGGATGGGCCGGAAGAGGAAACGAAACTTCTTTAAGGACCAAATGACTGAAAGGGCTTCGATCTCTGTCCCCTGCGTATTTTCCTTCTTTTGCCTTGTTAAGTGGGACGAAGGCATACGCGGGGAGGGGCCTTTTGTTTACCACCCGTGGTCTTGCATGAGTACTGGCCCCCGAGGGCCAGTGTAGCTAGCGTCGGGGTTGAGAATTTAAAAGGGTTTAAAGGGGAGTCAGGGTACGCAAGAACAGGCGCAGAAGTGGGGACGTGCTTTTAAAAGGGAGCGAAAAACGTTTTCCCCGACGACAAAACCATTGGAAGGGCACACTTTCCCTTTAAGGTGAAGTGATGGAAAAAGATGGGGCAAATCCTTTTATAAATCCGGAATAGGAAAACTAAGTCCTATGAAACCCAAGGACTTTTCTTTTCATTGAAATGGGGTTTGGATAATTTGTTTCAGCGCTGACTTTGTCATTTGAAGGTTTTAATACCGTCCAAACGTTAAAAAGATGGCCAAGAAAGGTGTTTCTTTTTGGGAGGGAAAGGCATTTGGAGAGTTTAAGTTTCAAAACCCGGTCCCCGAAGAAGAGTGAAAACTTTTCTGAGTTTTGGGATGTTTTTGGGACGATTTAGAGAAAACCCATCAAGTCGCCAAGGTAGGAAAAAGTTTTAACCCTTAAACCAGGGGAATATGGAATTGATAAGCGTTGGAAAAGTCGCGGGTGATCCAGAAAGACCCATAGGCATACGACAAAATACGGTAATGTCCCGAGGGGGTAGAAAAAAAACAGTGATTTACGGCTTTCTGCGTCAAGTTCGACTTTGCCCGAAGCCGGAGCACAAATCCAAGGGGGAAAAAAAAAGTGTTTGATCACCTAAATTCTGCAAAATATCCCGAGGGGCTACATGGGATCCCCGGAAAGGGAAAATTCCCGTGTGTTAAAAAGCTCGGAAATCGACTACAGGGGGGCCAAATTCCCCCGAGCTCTTTGGAACCAGGAACCTTGGGCCCATTTAATGGGCTCTCGAGTCTTCAATGTTCCCCCCCGTTAGGGATTTCGGGGACCATGCAATTTGCCCAAAGGCATTCTTACTGTGGGCCTGCCTACGCTGGGATTTAGGAGGTGAGTGATTACACGGGGGGTGTCGTGAATGTGAAGAGAGCGTTGTCTTTGGCGATTGTTTGAGGGTGGAAAGAGTGTTTGAATTGAAAGGAGGGCGAGAAGTGTTTGTGGTTGGTGGTTTTTTGGTGTGTGTAGAACAGCAGCAGACATAGAAGAATGTGCATTGGGTTTGGAAAAAAAACTAGGGACGAAGAGTCCTCAAAAAATTGGGGAAGTAAAGCAGTTAAGGTGTCTGTTGGAGCAAAGTGAAAGGGGTTTTTCAGACGCCTGTTTAGCTGTGGAAGGTGTATGAGAAACATTAAGTGTAGTATCCAAAAAGGTTACCGACAGTTTGTAGACTCATTTTCCCATCTTCATCAACCCATTCTGAAAATTCCAGCTGTCTTATCAAGTCAAATTTTGACGTTAGAAGATTGTTGCAAAGCTGACTGAATGGAAAATAGGGTGTTCTTGCCTTTTTGTGAGTGTCTGCAAGTCTAAAGAGTGGAGCAAGGATACCGGATTTCTGACTGCCACTAAAATATTTATTGAATGGGTCTTAAATTCGTCATATGTCTTAATTGTGAGAAATAAATCACTCTGCAGGTATTGTCCTGCAAGGCAGTTAGCCCAAGTCACAGCGGGACTTTAGTTGAGCGATTTGATTGCATCGTCAGTGATGTTACGACGCGCGATCTCATCGTCAACATCTTTGAGTAGTATGTGTACTGGAATATTGTTGCCTGTAAATTTTGGGAAAAGGAAGGAACCTCATGTACCAAGTGACTGAAGTTGCGTGGTGGTGGCATGATGACAGGTAAATTTGTGAAGAAGAAAGGAATAAAAATATCCGAGTACACAACAGTTATGGCAATAATGATAATAAAAATATATATAATATCCTGATAGAGTACGTAGATAGGGAAAAACCCACGCGAGAGAAACGTGAAAAAAAGTGAAATAACACAGTGTAGTTGGAAGGTGTTAGTGTATCATTTATGGAACAAAAGCATATGTGTGAGGTGGAGTGTCAGTTTATCACTTATGTAACAAAAGAAAAAAGAAAAGGACTAATAAAGAGCCGTTACGTTCACAATGTACAAATACGTAACTCAGCGGAAACCCATAAAGTCCAAAGGGGCAGGAGTATCAGACACGGACAGACACTGTGAGGGCGGACGCTGTAACAGTCACACAGCGTTGCGGGTATAACAGGTCAGGATCCCTAGGGAGGTCAAGTTATTATCAGCACAGTCATAAATGAATAAAATAACAAGGTGGAAACACCCACAGTAAACACAAAAGGTATGGCACACAAAAAAATTGAAACCAGAAAATTAAATTAT
>JACEEZ010010407.1:152500-192881 GCA_016584305.1 Chionoecetes opilio
TGTTCGGAAATGTGTTGATATTTATAAGGTGACCAGAGTCCCGCTTTTTATTTGTTTTGATTGCGAATTATTTAAAAACGAGTGACTGGATGCAAAAAATAGCAACATATTGTTGATATACTCGATAATGGCTATATTTTGACTGCATTAAAACAGGAATGATAAAATGGTCTGGACGAGTACTTTAAGAAATGTGTTGATATTTATAAGTTGACCAGAGTCCCATTTTATAAAATTTTTGTAAAATGTCGGTTTCTTTTTACGTTTGTCCCGCTTTTTCGAGCTACAAAATTACCCAACTTTCAATGGAATGCTGATATCTTATTCAGCTTTACTATTTCACCAGTTGGTAACTTTGTAGTGTACTCATGCCTTGCTCTTAACCCGGGAGCCCTATTATCCCTGGGTGTTTTTCACCCAACATGCCGTCGCTGCGTGACTGTCACGTGGTGCGTGGAGATAGGAGTCTGGCCCTCCCAGTAGTCCTCAGTGCGTGTCAGGACTTTGCAGTGAGAGGTGCTGTTCTCCCGTGTCTCTATTTGTGTTAGCTCTGGAATTTATTTTGGGTGAATTTCACCCGCCGTTAGGAACAACGTAGTAGTGTCACAGTGCCGATTATATACATGCATATTAATCGATGAATGAGGCCGTGGGGGCATTGGTGGTCCAGTACGAGGCTGAAGGGACCCAAGAGTGTGATTGATAAGTATAAAGTCATTCTGATTACTAGTAACCTGTCTCTGGAATTTATATTACAAAAGTAAGGAAAACAAGCACTTTTTTTTTTTTTGTTTTCAAACAGTCAAAAACCCCCTAATAAAAGTCAGTTTGGGTTAAAAGGGTTTTTTACATAAAAAAAAATTTAGATATTTTTTTTCACGGGCCATTCCTGTTTTAAATAAAAAAGTTAAAAAGGGGGTTTTTATTTCACCCTAAATTGGGAAATTTTGTTTTCCCCCGGGGTTAGTAATAAGAAACTTTTCCCCAGGTTGGGTTTCCCCGGGGTTTAAGGGACGAAAACCTCTGCTTTAGAGCAAAAAAAAAGAGTAAAAATTTGGGGAAAACTTGTAAAAATTTTGGGCCTTCGTGGTTGGCTTTTACCGCCCCAAATTATTGCTGCCCATTTTAATTTTAACAATCTATCAGCCTTAATTGGCGCTTCTAAACTATTTTTGTTTTTGTGTTTGGGGTTTTCTGGGTAGGACCGCTTTTGCCGCCAGCCCCGGGGTTGTGTACTGGGGGATTGGTCCTCAATAAACTTGTCATTTCGCCCACCAGGACTCTGTCTTTTCCATTTTTCCCAGTTGCGTGTAACAAATGGTACAGAGCGTATTTTCCGGGCAAAAATTTGGTCAGGGACCCCGAGGCAAAAGCCGAGAATAAGTGGGGGGGGGCACTGTGAAACCAGCTGACTGGTAGCGGGATCCACTCAATAACAGTGCAAGATGACAGTCCGGGTGGAAAGTCCCTGCCACCTGTGTTTGGGGGAATTAAGCTATGACAAGGGAATAAAAAACCTAAAAACCAGGCAGTTTGGTGAAAACCAAACCGGAAAAGAAACCCCATAATAGTTTCCCTTTGTCGTTCCCAGAAGGTAGCGAGGTGAGAGACAGAATTTTTAGTGAAGTAGAAATTTTAAAATTAAATGCTGACGATGGTCTGCTAAGCTTCATCAGTATTTTGGATAAAAGGTACAAAAGGATGAAGTGAAAGTGCTTATGACTCCGGGCCCTGATTTTGAAAATTTTTTGGGGGGGGGACAACCTAACATTGAGTCTCTGATTTTTGAAAAGAGCCCAAAAAAAGTTTGTTAAAACAGGGCATAGGGGATACCTAAAACTTCTGGCCTTCAATTTTGTTTGCTGTGCGGGGTCTGCCCACACAAAAGAAAAACAGCTACCTTTAAACGGGAAAGTAGTTTACGCAAGCCAGACACCATTTTTTCAAAAAATATTGAGGGCCTTAATTTTTTTTTTGGGGCATAAAGGGCTGTACCTTCAAGTGGCACTAAAGGAATTTTCTGAGACTAGTTCTGGCATCACCTAAAGAATAAACCTAAATATGTTGCTGAGGGGGTTTGAACTTCACGTCCCAAAGGGACGAAACAAGAAAAAAATTTAAAGGAGGCTATTCTGCGCCAGTGGTGCAAGAGGACGGGACCGGGAACAGAGATATGGGGAGGGGAAAAAAGGGTTTCCCACAAAAGACGAACCCCTTTGGACTGGTGGGAAACACACAAAGTGTCACTTTATGTAATTTCTGATTTTAAACTTGCTACTAGTTTGTCCAAACAGGGAGAGAAAATTTTCAGAGATTAAAGCAAAAAATGCCCTTTTTAAAGAAAAAGATAAAGTAAAATCTTATTTTGGGGGAACAAAAAATTATGATAAAAATGAGAATGTTATTTGGTGAAAAAATTTAAAACAGTGCTGTTTTGGATATTCTGCATGCCTTCTACTTTTTGGGGTGTTTAACTGGTTTAAAAAAGTTATTTGGAATCTTTCCCCAGATGAAAAACTGGTGTAATTCAATGAAGAAGAGAGTAATCCCTCCCTTTAAAATTTGGTTTGATGGAAAGGGAGAAAATTTTCTTTGAAAAAGTTTATTTTTCCGGGTGAAATTGCAGGTCCCCCAAAGGAAAAATTACGGTGTGATGTTGCAAAAAAATGTTTATCCCTCTACTTTTGGGAAAAGCCACCCCCATGAAAAACCCCAAAAAGCCCAATTTAGATGTTGAAAATGACTGTGCTTATCCTAAAAAAAAATCCTCCAAGTTACGTGTCCCCCCTCGGTCACTACTGTATTCCACGGGACAAATGGAGATCCCTACCAAAAGTCTTAAGAAAAGTTTTGGTAACTGGGGGGCTTAGGTGACAGGGGGAAAAAAGGAAGCGTGTTTTTTAAATTTTGAAACCAAAATTTGCTCCCCCCACTAAAAAACGCTTATCAGTTGTTAACAGATGCGGGGGTAGAGAGCAGATTTTTTTTGGGTTTTATAAAAGAAGTAACGGGAGGGGTTTGCAATTTTTTCCCAAGAATACAAAAAAACCCCTTTCCCTAGACCTGGGGTGATTTTTTCCTTTGGGTAGGACTTTAAAGAAGTTGTGACTATGGATTTGAAAAAAGGGAAAAAGGGGGGGGTTTTTTACTTTTTCCCCTTTGTTGATGTTGCTACAAGATATTGCAGATCTGCAGAAATTCATGATAAAAAAGGGAGGACCATTATTGATAAAGTGATAAAAAGGGTGGATAGAGACGGGATTGGGTTACCGGGAAAAAATTTTTTTAGTTTGACAATGGAGGAGATTTGCTAAATGAAAAAATTTTACTTGTGGGAATTTAAAGTTTTAGAACCATCCCTACAGCTGCACAAAGCCCTTTCAGCAAGGGTTTTTTTTTGAGAAAAACCCAGCAGAAATAGATGAAGGGTGAAAAAAATGTAGTAAACCAGCCTAAGGGGCCCTTTCCACACAGCACTAGCGGGGGCTGTGCATCCCAAGATTGTCTGCAGTTTGGGTTAGAGGGTACAGCCCTTATCAAATAGTTTTTGGAAAAAAACCCCAAAACTCTCTTGAAAATTAAATTTTTTCCCAAACCACTGTAGAAGGCACTACAATAAGTAAAACCTGGTAAGCATCTGAATGCTAATGCTTGCTGGTCCCCAAGCTTCATGATGGCAGAGAAATCAAGAGGATAAGCCCTTTTTCTGAGGCCCCGGGTTTTAGGCTCACAGGTAAAAATTTTTCCGGATTTGGAAAACTGGTGTATTTTAAAAAGACAATGAAGTAGAAGGGAAAGGGAAACCTGGCACAGTCTTTAAGGAAAGTGGTAAAACTTTTACCCTTTAAAACCATGGTGGCTATATTGTGAAAGTGCATGTATCAAGAGTTAGGGAAATAAATTATGACATCAAAGCTGGTATTAAAAGAAGGGTTTAAAAAAGGTACCCTTAGAAGAAATTGGGAAAATAAACCTGTTGGTTGTAACGAAAAAAGACCTGTAAATTAAACTAAACTTTTTGGTGAAGATGTAACTGATGTTTGTGTCAGATGAAACTGATGATGCAATTAAATTAGTTTTAAAGGATGAAGAACGGGAAAAAACAATGTCAATGGAGACAATGACAGGAATTTCTCCTGGAGTGTTCCTGGGGATTCCCAAGATGGCCAGAGAGTGAATTTTTACTTGTTAAACCCCTGTGTTTGGGGAAAACCACTACTGTTTTTAAGTCGTGCAGGAAAAAACTACAGGAATGTACGAAACTGGCTGAATTTTTCAGGATGTGGTTGTGAGCCAAAAAGGTCAATAGATTAAATTTCAGGGGTAAAGGGCAATGGGTTGAAGAACCGAAGAATGTGATGTGACTTCTTTCTGTAATGAAAAATGGGGATATTCCTGTCCTTAAAACAATTTTGCAAAGATGTACTTTCCAAAAACAAAAAAAACAGAATTGGGGAACGGGAAAAAATTTAAGGTATATGAAAGGGAAAAATTTTGGTTTGGGGGCTGTATGTCCCCTTTTTATCGTCGAACGAGGGTTTTAGGTTCACGCGACGTGAAACCCATATAGTGAAATGAATAAAACGCCAAAGGGCCCCGGCCCGCCCCGGGATACGCCCCCTTTTTTTCCTTAAACCCCACACTACATTGGGCAGCGGGGAAGGATCAGCATGGATTTTTGCCGGGAATGGTTCCCCGCCTCCACCGGACCTGGGAGGAACCTGGTGACCGCCCCCAGTACGACTTGGAGGACCTGGGAGACAAGGGGGTTTAAATACGTTTTCCCCACTGCAGTTGGGGCAGCTGACTATTTCGGCAGCCAGGAAAAAAGCACTATTTTTTACACTGCGTGGGGGCCGAGGCCTCGCGTTTTTATCCCTAGCCACCAACCGTAACTAAGAAAGAAGGTGAAGACAATACCCACACTGCCCTGAGACAACTAAAGCTTGTTCTCACTCCGCCCGGTAAACGTCGGGTGGAACTATTAAATTTCGCCAGCGAAACCACGGGCCCCGGGGAAACGACCAAAAAGGAGGATTTTCTTTCCTGCGTGGTTTTGGCCAAACACTGCAAAAATTTTTCGTGCTCTAGGGAATTGATCCGGGATCAAGTGGTGGGAAAAAAAAGTGCATCCCATTTTTCAGGGCCCATTCCCACGAAACAAGGACTAACCAACCCTGACCACCCCCACTGGGAAAAAGGCGGGGGCGTTTGAGAATTTTCTATACGTGGATCGAAGATGCTGGGAAACTTCGGACAGCTTGAGTGCCGGCGCGCCCGTTCAGGTGGAGACTCTGGGCACCGGGGCAGGAACCGGAAATTTCAAGAAGCCTTTGTGAGAGGGGTAACTCCAGTCAAAGAGGTAAACTCTACGAGTTTTAAAAAGGTTTGCTTAATTGTGGTGAAACAGGGCTCTATCACGCTCTGTGTAGTGCCTTTCCAAAGGAAGCGTGGCCGTAGGTGTGGGGAAACGAGCCACTGGGCCGTCGTGTGCCGTGCTAAGCAAAGTTTGAAGGGGAAAACCCCAAACCCCAAGGGCTGTAAGGAAAATGACCGTCTTGGGGGTTTTTCAGGGGATTCGTCCCCCCCGGGGTGTCATTCGTACCCAAGTTTAGTGGAAGACATGAGTGTTAATTCAGGTGGGTACTTTGGGGGGACTGTCCCCTGTTTTTTTTTTTAGTGTGGTGTAGCTCGGTAAAAAATAAAAGGGGGCAAAAAGTTTTTCCCCACGACCACCAAGCTCTTTGGGGTTGGGGGGGGAACCCTCTGAAAATCGCCCGGGGATTCTTCCTGGGAACTTTTGAAATCAAGGATAAATACGCAAATTCTTCTTTCATTTTGGGGCATAGAGCAGCAACGAACCATTATTGGGGCTGGAAATTAGGGGGAACTGTTCATCCGGCCACAGGACAGTCTTTCAACGTCCCCGGAAAGGGGATGAAAACAAACATTTCTAAAACCCGGGGATCCGGAATTTTCCCAACAAAAAAACCCCCTTGTGTTACGGGAGAGGTGTTCCAATCCGCCCCGGCCCCCCGGAGTTTGCCACTGTCCATTCCGTGAGCGGTGTCTCGGAACTTTTTACGAAAGGGGAAAAGACAGGCGTTTTTTAAAACGTAAAAGATTTCTTTTTGAATGGATAAGCCCTATCGTCCCTGGGCCCCTAAAAAAATGGGTCCTCCGCCCATGCGTGGGTTTTTAGAGGGCCCGCAGCCAGTTTAAAATTTTTGAGGTGTACCACTTCCCACTATTTTGGAGCTTCGTCAAAGGGGTACGGGGGGTGGTGTTTAGCTAGTTGATCTAAAAATCTTCTTACCACCAAATTGGGGTTTTCGAGCCTTCCCCCTTGTCCCCGTTACTGCGTTTAACACACACAGGTTATTTTCCCAAAATACCCAGGGGCCCCTTTGGTTCGGCGTCTTCCCGGGTTTTGGGGTTCCAGAAGGTGCTAGATAAGGTTTTGGGCCCCATACCTTGGGTTTCGACATTTTCTCGACCTTTTATTTTCACCGGGGGAAACCAAAAAGGACACGACAACGACTGGAAAAAGAGCTCGAGAGATTTACGAAAGCCAACGTCACCATTAACACAAAATAAAAACCCGTTTTTTCACAGCCCCACGTGGAAAATTCTGCCGTTTACCCCCTCTCCAAGGACGGGGTATCGCCATTCCAGAGCCCCAAAAGAAAGCAATCCTGATGGCTCCAGCTCCTACTGAACAAGGAGCTTTAAAAGCTTCCCCCGGGGGTTTTGTTTGGGTGGTTTTTTCCCTTTTTTCCCGAAAACCCCTGCAAAAGGTGAGGCCCATATCAACTCACTGAAGAAAAGGATGTGGCCCCCCTTTTGTGTGGGGGCAAAATGACGCGGGAAAGGGAAAATTTCCAAATTTGGGTTTAAAATTCAAATAGCCAAATGCAAGGCATTGGGAAAAACCCTTTGATCCTTCGCTTCCAACCCAGTAACGTCAGACGCAGCGACAAGGGGATTTTTGCTGGGGGTTTTTCATAGAAAGGTTGCGGGCGGAGCCGGGGGGGTGGCCCTTTTTTGGAGCCGGCTTTTTAACCCCCCGGGAACGCAAGTACTCTGTTCTGGGGAGGCGCTGGCTGCTGTCACGCATTTGGGGCGATGGCGGGTCTACCCTGTAGGGGCCCATACTTTCACGCTCCGGACCGACCATTCGGGACTTCAGACAATGTTGTCGTCAAAATACTCCAGCCGACTGGAGCGAGGTGGCACGCTGGCAGGCTAGGTTAATGCCTTACTCCTTTACAGTAGAGTACGTGTCAGGGAAGCATATTCCTGGTGCTGATGCACTATCTCGCCTTCCTTCCCCCGCAGAGCAGAGTGAAGAGCTGGACGAAGACAAACGTAATCGCTATAGTGGAGACAGATGGGGGTGCAGTCACCGAGGGAGAGCTACGCGACGCGTCAGCAAGTGATACAACCATAATAAAGCTAAGGGAGAACTTACTGAACGGACTCCCGAGATCAGCAAGCCAGTGTACTGCAGAGGTGCGGCCATTTTACCAGTTTCAGCATGAACTTAGCGACATGGATGGAATAGTCGTACGAGGGTCACAAGTCATAGTACCGACGTCACTACGCGTTCGGTACCTCGAGCTGGCTCATGGGGCTCATGATGGCGTGGTACGCACCAAACAACTCTTACGGAGCGTAGCGTGGTAGCCTCGCATGGATAAAGCCGTAGAGGACATTGTGCGGGAATACAACCGGTGCCAGACGAGCAACAGAGTGTTGTCACAACGTACTCGCCTCGTCCCGCTCCAACCAGTATCTCTACCCAGCCGGCCGTGGTCCAAGTTAGGTGTTGACGTTGTTGGGCCGATTGACGGGGCACCAGCCTCCAGCCGATACGCAATCACTCTCGTGGATTACAGGTCAAAGTGGGCAGAGGTCGTGCTGGCTGCAAGTGTTACAACAGGAAACCTGATAAGGTTTTTTGACACTCTGTGGGCAAGAGAAGGATTTCCGGAGGAGCTGGTGAGCGATAATGGCCCCCAGTTGATCAGCCAAGAGTGGAAGACTATTTACAACATCATGGCATCAAACACGTCTTTTTAAGTGTTTACTGGCCTCGTGGTAATGGTGCGGTCGAAAGATTTAACCTTACATTCAAGAGCTGGATCTCCGGGATGCCAAGCACGATGAAATTCCAAGAAGAGGTACGCCGTCGGCTGAGCCTCTACAGAGCAACTCCTCACTGTACCACAGGCAAGTCACCTTCAGAGATGCTCCATGGCTGCGTGATGAGATTTTGACTTCCTGTGGTTGAAAAAGGCGCCCTGGAAGACCCAGACGTCGAAAGGAGGGTGCGTAATCAGCAGCAAAGGAACAAACGCGCTTACGACGGACGATATGGAGTAAGAACACCCGACTTCAAACCAGGAGAATACGTGCACGTTCGGAACCAGAGGATGGGAGCGAAAATGGTTCCCCGGTACTCCCAACCAGTGAGGATTGAGCGGCAACTCGGACCAGCTACATTTCTCCTCAGTGATCGCTCCAGGAGAAACGCCGCCCACTTGGCCCGCGCGACTAAACCACTACCGCTGGCAGGCAGCGACGAAGCGAGTGAGGCCTTACCTCCTTCCAAAGGTGAAATGGCTACAAGAAACAGTGGAGGAGGCGCGTATGGAGAACGTTGTATAGACGCGAGCGATGTCGAGGACGACGGCGAAAACACAGACACCGCAGACACTGTAGGGCAACGTATGGGCACGGGTGACGTCGAGGGCGATGGCGAAAACGACACCGCAGACACCGGAAGTAAAAGCAACAGAGAGCTGCCGCCATCTAGCAGGGGATGCATACGCTGGCGGCGGCCAGACTGGTTGCAAATGTAACATGCCATATGGTACAGGATGTTGTTGCGTGATTGTTCATCAGATTGGGATTGGGCACTATGTAAAATGTGGTTACGTAACTTTTCAATATTGGGATTATGTTACTATGTAATAAATTTACATACATATATTACTATATGTGGGGATATATGTTGCTTTAATAAAGCGGGGGGAATTGGTGTAGTGTCCCGATGTATCGCTCGAACGAGGGTTCAGGTTCACGCGACCTGACTCGGTATAGTGAAATGAATAAAGCGCCAGTTACTGCCTGGCAGCCTTCGCATAC
Source organism: Chionoecetes opilio (assembly GCA_016584305.1). Taxonomy (NCBI): domain Eukaryota; kingdom Metazoa; phylum Arthropoda; class Malacostraca; order Decapoda; family Majidae; genus Chionoecetes; species Chionoecetes opilio. The sequence continues at coordinate 161,651 of JACEEZ010010407.1, forward strand.
GCTCCTTGTTTCTTTACCCGACACTACAGGGTCAGTCATCCATGAGTGTGAGATGGGTATGCACAGAAAAATATGTCAATGGTGAACCAAGAATAAAGGCTAGACTTATGGCAAGCGGTTTTGAAGTCTCATCATGTTAGAACAGACTTCCCTACTGGAGGTAAAGAAGTATTGATTATATTTTTGTCAACCATGGCTTCTAAAAACTGGAAATGTAATTATATTGATATCAAAGCTGCTTTCCTTCAAGGGGAACATTTTTAGAAAAATATGTCTCTGAAACCACCAAGACAAGCTAATTGTTCTAAGAAAGTTTTATGGAAGCTTAACAAATGTGTTTATGGATTAAATGATGCAGCAAGGGTATGCATAGTACATCACAGGCAGAACAGTTTCGGTGAAATTAGGTTGTGTGCATCTGAAAGCTGATCCCGCTGGATTTTATTGGTACAATGATGGTGAACTGTCAGGAAATTTTCTGATGCATATTGATGACTTAATAAGGGGTGGTACAGATGCTTTTGAAAACATTGTACAGTAAAGGAGATGAGAGAACCTAGTACAAAGCTATACTTGATCTTGATCTTGATATTACAGGTGGCCTATTCTTCATAGGCCAGGGTGGGCATTTTCGAAGGGGCTGTAAACTACACCCTCTTAGCGTCCTAAGACCGACTTAGTTATACCGGGCCAAGAAGATTACTAAGAAAGCATTTTCGGGCGTCATCTTAGCCTCGTGTAAGGGGACAGAAGGCCAACCCTTCTTAGTGCCACCTAACCAATCAGCGCGCGCGACACAAGTCTGTATTTGGCGGGAAATACGTATACCACGCCGAGTCTCTCTCTCTCCTCCTCTCTCCTCTCTCTCTCTCTCCCCTCTCTCTCTCTCTCTCTCTTCTCTCTCTCTCTCTCCTCTCTCTCTCTCTCTCTCTTCTCTCTCTCTCTCTCTCTCTTCTCTCTCTTCTCTCTTCTCTCTCTCTCTCTCTTTCCTTCTCTCTTTCTTCTCTCTCTCTTTCCCTTTCTCTCTCTCTCTTTCCCTCTCTCTCTTTCCCTTCTCTCTCTCTCTCTCTCTCTTCTCCCTTCTCCCTCTCTCTCTCTCTCTCTCTCTCTCTCTCTCTCTCTCTCTCCTTCTCTCTCTCTCTCTCTCTCTTCTCTCTCTCCTCTCTCTCTCTCTCTCTCTCTCTCCTCATCCTCTCTCCTCTCTCTCTCTCTCTTCTCTCTCTCTCTCTCTCTCCTCTCTCTCTCTCTCTCTCTCCTCTCACTCTCTCTCTCTCTCTCTCTCTCTCTCTCTCTCTCTCTCTCTCCTTTTTTTCTTCTATTATTTCTTCTCCCTCCTCTTCCTTCTCCTTGAGTTGCCAGATATGTATTTCTGCTAGTCACAGTGCAGTGTACACGCCGAGGGAGTCTCTCTCTCTCTCTCTCTCTCTCTCTCTCTCTCTCTCTCTCTCTCTCTCTCTCTCTCTCTCTCTCTCTGTCTCCTTTTTTTTCTTCTATTATTTCTTCTCCCTCCTCTTCCTTCCCCCTTTTCATCCTCCACACACATATCATAGCCAGTATGTGACATTATCGTGAATAACGACACTTTTTTTCTGGTGTGTTTTGATACGTTTAGAATTAATCTGCTAACCGTTTCTGTCGCAAATCATATCTATTCCGCCCAGCCCACCCCTATATATATAGTATATATATAGCCCACTATAGTATATATATAGCCCACACCTATATATATATATATATATACATAGTGTATTATACAGCCTAATATACTATATACAGTCTAAAATATATAATATATAACCAATAATATAACCATTGTTGTTATGGTGACGGAGAAAATTGCGGGCTAAGACGACCCCAACCCTGCCTTAGTTTACACTCGCTGCACTGTCTTAGGCGGAGCGAACTTTGCTTCCGAAAATGTCCACCTAGCGCTAAGATGGTCTTAGTCCCCTAAGATGGTCTTAGTAGTGTTCCAAAATGCCGCCCCAGGGCCCATATGAACAACAATAACTTAAGTATAAGGAGGGCTTACACTTATTTCCTGTGCTGGAGTACTTTACTGAGCAAACTAGTTAAGTGTATCTTCCAGTTATGCTCAGCGCTCGCTAAGTAAAGCATTTAAAGGAAAACTTAAGTAAATCATAAAAGTATGAAAACAGGAAAAAACAAAGGAGAGGAACTTTTAAATTAGAATAATTGTCAGTGTTACCGTATATATGGTTGAAGTTCATATGTTAACAACGTAAATGAAAGGTAACATGAACTTTGTGATGAAAGATATGGACCAAAATGTGATGTTCAGAGGGCAACTTATGATTTTTGTTTCGGACCGGCAACTGCAGGGTGGCGCCACATTTGTTTGTAGGCAGTACATCCCGTGCAAGGATATTATATATCTTTCTAATATCCTTGATCCCGTGTACGCAGGATTGATAAGATTTTAAAGGACCCCGTTAGTGGGGTCATTTCAAATCCTGTCAACGGCATTCATCAAATGCTTAGCTTACCCTACTGGGGTGGCTTTCATAGTTGCCTCTAAACAAGTGATATATATGATTACCACCAAACATTTCTATGCGCAAATATTGATGGATTTCAATAGTACACCAATAATACACGGTGATTTGTAGATACAGTTGTCCCTTTGGGTATCTGCATCAAGGCATAAGGCAGGAATGTAAGGAATACAATTGGGCAAATAAATTGGACATGGAGCTGCTTAGATAAATGCATTCTTGGACACACTAAATGGTGGGTAGCCTATAATTTCGATATTGAGCACTAAAAAGCTAAAAAAATTACTTACATAGCTGAATGTTATTGCAGCCAGAAACGGTTAGGTTAGTTTAAATAAGAGTAACGAGCGTGCTCGTTTTCTATACATTTTGATGTGTTAAGAATAATGGTAACATTAAAAATCGTCCGAAATGCCTCATTTTGCATTTATCCACCTCCTCCCTAACAAACCTAGGGACCCATCGGGAATGCGGGGTTTTGGGCGGGGAAGTGGAAAGGAGTTTTTATCGGGGTATTAGATTATGTGGATGACGTAAAATATATCCGGTAAAAAACTCTATGGGATGATATAAGGCTGAAAATACATAAAAAATATATAACACTGGGGAACAAATTTTTGTTGAGTTAGGTCTGACACTTGTTATTAAGTAATTTTTGGGTGCTGAATCCAAAACTGATCTCAATTTTTCTCTATCACGTCAAGTTTTTGAACTGTAGGATTTTCGTTTTCTTAAAAAATATGAAAAATACTGTACATAACAGTAACAGTGCTTATTTTATAAAAAGTTGCAAATGTTAACATACAATGAAAAATGAAAGAAATAGGCATGAATAGAATGTTTATTTAACATTATCATGTTTTTAGAAAGGATAAGGCTATAATTGTGTGCAGGTTAAGGTAAAAATTTACGTTTGTAGCTTTGTCTGGAGTGTTCAACTTGAGGACTGTCGCGTTTGATGCTCCAACAATAGTCAGCCATCATATGCACATCCCATCTACCCTGGTAACGTTCTTCCATAACCTTCAAATCTTGGTGAAATCGTTCACCTTGCTCGTCGCTAGCAGCACCAAGATTTTCCGGAAAGTTGGCAAGATGGCTATGCAAAAAATGTACTTTAATACTCATGTTGCAACCAAGCGCCTTGTAGCTCTCCAATAGTTTCTGAACAATTTCTGTGTAATTACTTGCACGTGTATTTCCAAGAAAGTTCTTGACGACGTCTTTGAATGATAGCCAAGCATTCTTTTCAAGGTCTGACATAGTACCGTTGAAATGTTCATCTTTGATGAGCTGTCGAATTTGTGGACCATCAAACACACCGGCCTTGATTTTTTCAATTGACAGTCCAGGAAATGCCAAGATGATGTACTTCAAACAGTCGCCATCAGTTGACAATGCTTTTACAAATTGTTTCATGAGACCTAGTTTTATGTGCAGAGGTGGGAATATTATTTTCTTCCTGTCAACAAGTGGCTCATGTACAATGTTAGGATCTCCAGGTTTAAGATCAGATCTCAGAGGCCAATTCGTCTGAACCCAATGCTTCTCTCGAGCTCTGCTATCCCACATACAGAGAAAGCAGGGATACTTTGTGTATCCACGTTGTTGACCAAGAAGGAAGGACACCATTTTAAGGTCAACACAGATGATCCAATTGTGTTTGTCATATAGCAATAACTCGATGACTCTCTTTACATCTCCATATTCTTCACGAAGACAGACCGAATGCCCAATAGGGACTGCGCCAAACAAATTGCCATTGTGTAGAAGGACACACTTCAAGCTCCGCTTTGAGCTATCAATAAACAATCGCCATTCATTTGGATTGTAGATTGAAAGCCCTAATTCCTTCAGTAAACCAGGAATGTTATGGCAAAACACAAAACCGCTGGCACTTCGAAAGTACTGCAGAAATGTACTTTCTCTGGTTCGAAAGTATGATACCTTCACTCCTTGTTCAAGTATGTTTTTCTCGTTCAGTCTTGATGCTAGTATTTCTGAAGCTTTTTTGGATAGGCCCAAATCACGTGCTAAATCATTCAACTCGTGCTGATCAAATCCCCTACGAACTGAATCCTCGTGAATGTCAAAATCTGCATCATTGCTGTCACTGCGTTCTTCAACATCACTCAGATCTTCTAGAGGAGGTAGTTGTTCGAAAACTGGCACTGGAATTTCAGCTGAATGAGGCTGAATGAGGCTCACAAGTGGAATTTTGCTTATCTGGAGGGTAAGCTGTGGAGAAAAAACTTGACGTGCTAGAAAAAAACTGACTACAGATTTGGAATCAGCATGCCAATTTTAGTCTAAATAAGCTCAAAAATCTAACTCAACAATTTTTTTTTCTTCAAATTGTTCCCCAGTGATAATTGATAGTGTACGGGAACTACCTACTTATTCTTGTAAAAATCGCCCGTTAAATCTTTACAATGATAAAACTGCTGCTTAATACAAAACATGGACGAGTTGTAATTGTATACATCCGACGATTTTTAATGTGACCATCATTCTTAATACTAGATCAAAATACATGGGAAAAGAGCACTTCTAACCTCATACTCAATTCCTGGTTGGAAGTATCAATTACCAAAATAATACTAACCTAACCTCACTATACCTACCCTTAACCTAACCTACCCTTGCCAATAACCTCCATGCGAGATCTAAAGGCGGGAAAGGACTCGAAAATTTTACCAGGGTTAGGTTAAGTTATATTGAGGTTAGGTTAGTATTTTCTTTTTAGGGGAGGGGGGTGCTCGCTAAGAGGTTATTGGTTAGGTTAGGTTATAGCGAAGTTAAATTTGTAATATTAACCTCTTTTTTTTAGTTCCAAGGGGGAGTCGTTTAGGCTGGTTGGGGGGTATCTCTCCCCACTTCATAATTACGTTTTAGAGGTATGTGAAGGGATCTGTGAAGGTTTGGAGAGGAAAAAAACACTAATGAGGGCGGGATAGGACTCTAGAATTTTACCCAAGATTCAATCAATACACATAAAAACATTTCAGGTAAACAAAGACTCGACCTAGAAATCAGTGGTGCCCAATAACGAAAATGTACCAAATGGGTAATGTAATGACTAGTGACGGTATATGTTCAGTTTAAAACAATATATGATTGGTGGTTTTAAATCTAAACGTTTTGTTCTCATCATAAGGAGTATTTCTAACCTGTATAACCGCTGTCGGAAATTAAAAAGGCTAATATTTAGGTTAGGTTTGCTTAGGTTTCTTGTTTGTTTTTTGTTTAGAGGATAATGCCTCAGAGCCATAGTGATCTACCGCTGCTGCATATTAGTGTTGGCCGAAGCCACCACCCGGGGGGGGGGGTTACAAGCCCCCGGCTGGCACCCGGTACCCATTCACTGCTGGGTGGACAGGGGCTAGGGATTTAAGAAAGACCACCCATCTATCTTTCGCTCCGCCCGGGGATCGAGCCCGGGACTTCTCGGTTGTAAGCCGAGCGTGCTAACCACTACACTACAGAGTTCCAGAGTTAGTTAGAGAGTTAGGTTAGGTTAGTTAGAAGGCTATGTTAGGTTAGTTTGATGGTTTGATTAGGTTAATAAATTTGATGTTTTTACAAATGGAGAGTTTTTTCCCGTCAAAACGTCTAAAAAGTTTATTAGTAGAAATTTGTCAAAACTTTTTCGAATTGCAAAACACTCACTTTTTTTTTAGGCTTGTTCAGTAAAAAAAACTATCTCCATTAGGGAAAGCATCATATATTCAGCTAAAAAACTCAAACTTGTCTTTAAAATATTGCAAGTCATAAACTGCACTTTTTCCCGGAACTGCATATTTTCGCGAAACTGCATATTATTCCTTCGTGATCCTGCCTGTACCTTTTAATAAGGTCAACATCATCATACATATCCATCACGTCTTTCTAGGCCTGTACATTTTTGGCCTCGGGTGGGATTATTTCTTGTTGTTGTGCGTCCATCTTGGCCTAGTGAAGACTTGAGTGCTGGAGAAACGACTTGAGCATACCCATCAAGGACACTTAACTTTGGTGCCTGTTAAGCATACTTAAATCGGATAAGCATTTTGCTTGAAATGACTTAAGCATTCCCTTAATATTTAAGTGTTAAGATGAGCAAATTTTCGTCTGCTAAGTACACTTAACAATACTAAGTATTGTGGTTTATCTGGGTCCAGACCTTTGAACCGGCTGCTCCTGTAGAGAAAAACACAAACAAAAGGAAAAAAAAAAAAAAACTACATATAAGCTATACTAAGCCTAATATAATACTATACTACGCGGTAGAGGTCACAAGAAGAAGAAGAAGACTACCGAGGCAAAAATGGTAGATTTTACGAGAAAATCTGTTTATTTATATTTCTTTTTTCTTAGAAATTTCTTTCCAAAATCAGAGTAAGTCTTCCAAGATGCAGCGTCCGGTGCATGCATTAATCAAGGCCGGACATGCTGCTCCAAAGCTCTGCGCACAATCAGCTGATCGGCGATGCGCTCCACTTGCCGCCATTAGTTACAAGCATCTTTATATACACAGTATACCGCCATGAATTTATCTCTGACGTATACTACTAGAGCTGTTATATACTATTATTATTTAATATCATCATTACATTATTACTATTATTATTATTATTATTATTATTATTATTGTTATTATAATCATTATTTTATGTATGATCTTTTTCGGGCACTCCATGCCGCCCACTTGACGATGCCGCCCTGGGCGATTGCCCATGTCGCCCATGCCTAGGACCGCCACTGCTCGTGCCGCACACCAGCGGCACGAACACTTACTCTCTTACGGCTTACGTGAGTGTAGCCAACTAGCCATGCCCCTCGCCACCCGTCTTTTTGCCCGGCAGCCTAACGCCGCCGCACTAGGCTGCCACCGATCATCGCAACGCAGCTCTCTGACGGGCTCGAGTCAGCCAGTGTTTCCCTTGTTGGAGGCACAATCGAGCCAAAAAAAAACGAGCCTGAAAAGTGGCTGTGACTGTGTTGGACATGGTGGTGGTAGAGGTGTCGGTGTGTGTTGTTTTTGTTGTTATTGTTGCTGCTGTTGTTAGTAGTGGTGGTGGTGGTGTGATAAGATAGTGATGATGATAATAAACAACAACAACAACAAGATAAGGATGGAGAGAAGGCCAGAAGGAAGTAGGAGGTGAGGGTGGTGGTGGGGGTGTTAAGGTGGAGGAGGGAAGGGGATGTTACCAGGGAGGGAAGGCAGGCGAATTCCTTGCTGTTGACGTTGCCTCACACCTGCAATTGTATATTATATCAGTTAATTTACCTTTGTTTTCCCCGAAGTTCGTATTTCTTACTCCAACGTCACATAGGGAATTTTATGAAAAGAAATCTCAATATACACTTCTTTATTTCTAATTGAGTTGTGCAATTTTTCACCCTTTAAGAGTTTGCAGGTTTTGAGTAGGTTTGTTAACATTGCTTACGTGGTGCACTTGTAATGCCTATACTTGTAATGTGCATACTATAATGGTTAGATGAGCGTCACTACTTATCACCCATCATTCGTAGGGACTGTTACGAATGATGGACATGATGTCTCTGTCTGTTTTGTACATGCGGATATATACATCAATCTATCTTTGTTACCGGGTTGACCGGTATTTCCTTGATACCGCACAACCCTAGTGTACAAGTCTCTGTGGTCCCAGAGACAAGCTAGAGGGTGGCCACGCGTATGCATTCAACGAGAAATTCTTCTGAGCTACCTACGTGTCCACAGCATTTCGTCTATAATCTTAAGTTGAAGTCTTGAAGAGTGAGAAACAAATTTTGAGTGTGTCTTGAAAAAGAAACACAACGAGCTTGACAGACGACCTACAAAGCGATAATAAGCAGAAAAGGTCACAAGAAGAAGAACAACAACAACAATCGAGTCATGCGAGAGACTGTTGGCTGTTATATTATAGAACCGGCTTTTAAATGTATCTACATGTACAATAGTCACGTGAATATTTTTAATACTTTCAAATGTATTGAATTATAATTTGCAAAAAATTACTGATTTATATCGAATATCTTTAAAGTAGTCACTATGGATTTTGATTTGACTAAGAAAGTTGACTTCAACTTTCCATATCAAGACGATCACGATCGACTGACTCAGACTGACTGATTCAGACGGACTAACTAGTCAGAGCGAGAAAAACTAGTCAGAGCGAGAAAAAACCAACGGAGATCGTCTAACTAGACGGAAAAAGTGCTAGTGTGACGCCGCTTTTACGACAACAAGCCCGTCTTTATTTATCAACAAAAAGGGGGGGGGGGGGCACGTAGTGGAACACTAGCCAACGTCGGCGAGAATTCCTATCGGCGACAGTTATAGGTATGGTTTTGAGCATATATGATATATGAGGCATTCAATTTCGTACATAAATGTCCTGTGAGAAGGACAAAGAAAGAATGCAATCTTTCTTTGTCCTGCTCACAGGACATTTCTTTACGAACTTATTGAGAATCGCACCTCTTCTACCACTCTACTAGGTACAGTACATAACAGAAACTAGTGTAGGTCTCACGGCCTCTTGTAGCTTCCATATTTCCTTATGTTCCAACCACACTTGTACACACTACATTTATTACATTCAACTCTCATTCTTCAATACGAAACTTCCATGTCCCTATCTTTTTTATGGGCATGGTATCCTTTTCCAACTGTCTCCTTACATGTATTTTGATAGTTAGTAGTATCTTAGTTAGTAGTTAGTAGATAGTTCAGCAGATACCCTCGTTATAGACCAATAGCTAGCCTGGTATCTGTTCTTCACATGTATTCCTCCTCCTCCTCCTCTCTTTAATGTAGTTTGAAAGTTAGTAGTATGTAGTTCAGGAGATACCCTCGTTATAGACCAATAGCTAGTCTGGTATCCGTTCTTCACATGCTACACACCACCTCAAACATGTACGGTCGTGTGCCTGTTATAATCATACTTTGTCTTGAAACACTTCTTACAAACATCACACTTGAACTTCCTCACGTCAGAATGTACCAAGGTATTGGGGCTGGAACACAGAAGGGCTGGGGGCGCGTTACGATGTTTATTGGAGACTTAACCTCTAATTACAGAGAGACGGCAGGACGACTGGTCACTGCCTCGGCGGGATCCCAACTCCCCGCCTAAGGGTGACACTGAGATGGGGTGGGAAGATGAGGGTTGCCACCCCCCCCCCCCCAATTACACAAATAGCTCACCGTGGGCGGTGTAATGATAAGAACAGAAACATTTGAAAACGAGTGAACCGAGGGATACAAACACATTTTGTGATACGTCTATCTATACGATATGTGATATGTGTGGCACTCAGTGTGTTGCCTGAGGGGTGGCGTTACCTAACACATAGTCGAGCAGGTGGCGTGGTGCCCGTCTGTGGCGCTGGGGCCTTCCTTGGGTGGGCGGGGTGGCGTCAGGCATCGCTGTTGCCCCGTCGTCATGCGCCTGAACAAACGTGAGAGGGCGTAGGTGGCGCCGGTTCCTGATGGTGGTGCGCCCGCTGCCGTCCAGCCGCACCAAGTACTGCCTGGGTGCCGTAGCCTCCAGGACGGTGCCTGCGCGATCCCAGCGCCCACTGCCAGGGTTTTGGATGCGGGTCCGTAGGCCGGGCGTGAGGGACTCGAGGTTGTGGGCTGTTTGGTCATGCCGGGAGGCTGCACTGTCCCCAGAGCGGGCCATGGCCCGTTCGCGCTCCCGCAGCAGCCACCCCCATCGCTCGCTCACCTCATAGAGCGACGCGTCCACAGGTATGGCGTCCCGCAGCTGATGTCCTGTGATCAGCTGGGCTGGGGAGGCTTCGGAGCCCTGCTGGGGGGTGTTGAGGTACTGCATGATGGCCCTTGCAGCGGCGTCGGTGTCCAGGAAGCCGTTCCGGCCAGTGTTGCCGCGTAGCAACCTCTTGGCACACTTGACTAACGGCCCCAGTCTAACGGCCGCGCAGAGCCGGCCGTTAGACTCTGGTAATGTGCTGATGAGACCCTCAGCCGCACACGCCAGGTGTCGAGGAAGCCCCTGGATTCCTGGCTGGTGAGGTTCGTTCCCCCATCACACGACAGCTCCTCTGGGATGCCGAAGCGCTTGAACCACCGTCGGAACACCGTGATGAGGCGTGCACTGGTGGCGTCGCCTGACAGGTGCTCCACTTCGAGCCATCCCGAGAGCCTGTCAGCGAAGGCGATATAGGTGTGGCCGTCCAGTTGAAATAAATCAGTCACCACCTGCTGGAATGGGTACTGCGGGGGCGGGGTGGGCAAGAGGGTCTCTGCCGGGCTGGAGGGGGCGTGCGTATCGCATACCGCACATTGGCGCCTCTTCTGCTCCACCTCCGTCAATCCCTGGCCAGTAGACTGACTGCCTCGCCCTGCGTAGCATTGAGTCCCTGCCCTGGTGCCCCGCATGAAGGTTCGCGAGGACTGCACGCCTCAGGGCCGCAGGTACGACCAGCCGCGGGTGTTTCTCGTCACAGGTGTAAAGGACGATATTCCCTTGGCAGGAGAGGTGGCGCCGCATCTTGAAGTACTGGCGGAGGGCGAGCGGCTCCAGTCCTTTCGTTCAGCCCAGCCGTCATTGGTTACGCATTCCCGCAAGATCCGGTACTCCTCGTCCCGTGCGGCCTCTTCCTCCACTTGATGAAGGTCCACAAGATGCCCCACCTCGTCCTCGGCTGCCGCGCCCGTCAGGGTGGCAAGGTGGTAGAGTCGTGAGCTTGCAATGTGCAGAGTCCCTGCGCATTCGGTCAGCGGTTCGAGTCCGCCTAGTTCGTGCTGACGTGGCGGCGCTTTGTATAGTCAATAACCTTGTAGTTGGTACTTGCAAAGTGTCTAGATAGGATGAAAATCTTATCTTATCCTCGGCTGCCGCGGCCGTGGCTGCGGTCATGGCCGCGCATACCAGCTCTTCATCGTCTTCGTCCGATCCTTCTGGCCCACCTGACAGGATCGGGTAGCGCGACAAGGCGTCTGCCGCGCAGTTGGTGTCGACCTTCAGGTATTTGATGTGGAAGGTGAACATTAGCGTCTTCTCTTGTAGGTTGAGGAGCCGGGGGTTGGCTAGGTCCTTTAGTTCCTTGTCTCCGAAAATCCTTGTAAGGGCCTTGTGGTCTGTGACGAGCGTGAGGTTTTTGCAGCCAAGGAGGAAGAGGCGTGCCTTCTCTAGGCACCAGGCGATGGCGAGCGCTTCCCCCTCGAGGGTGCTGTAGTTCCTCTCGGCCGCTGTGAGATGTCGGCTGCCACAGAGCACAAGTTTCCACCCGCCAGGGCAGCATAGCGGCGACTTCTCGAAGACACACTCGCAGTACTGCTGCAAGACAAGGAAGCCAATACCCTGGCGGCTGTAGTCAGTGAGGACTGCTGTAGGGCGCGACACATCATAGAAGCGCAGTCCCTCGGCCGCCAATCGCCCAATAGTGTCTTTTGCGGAGGTGAAGAGCGCCTCCAACTGTTTGTCCCAGTACACTGCCTTACCACCCGGTTTCTTGAGTTGCTCCCTGAAGGGCTCCATGACAGGGGCGACCGCCAGGAAGGGGACGACCTGGTTGACAAGGCCGAACCATGACCGCACGTCAGTCAGGGTGGGCTGGGCGCGCATCTTGAAGTCGGTTATGCTGTTGACGAGGTTGCAGCTTGGCTGGTACCCTTCCCAGCCCAGGAGGTAGCTGGTAAAGGTGACGCTCCTCCTGCAGAAGCGGAACTTGTCAGGTCGCAGGGTGACACCGCTCTCCATGCACCGCTGGAGAAAATCGTATGTGTGCCAGAAGGCGTCGCTGGACGTTGCTGTTGTGGAGTAGAGTGTCGTTCCACGCACTTGAGCTTCCTGGGCACGTCGGTGATGGTGTCGTCAAAGCGCTTTGTGGAAAGCGTCCTGCGAAGCGCAGTGGCCCATGGGGGTGCGGCCGGTACCGGTAGCGCCCCCATGGTGTGATGAATGTTGTGAGCTTGCGGCTCTCCTCGTCGAGGGGGACCTGATGGTAGCCGAGTATGCATCTGCTACGGTCTTAAATGTATGTTTGGGCACGCTAGAGACGAGGTCGAAGGGTGGCCTGGTGTGGTGTGTCTCTCTGAAGCTCGCACGGTTGAGGCGCTGAAAGTCGACCGTGCGATGGGGCCTTCCGTCCTTTTTTGGCACTACCACCATTCTGGAGCACCACTCGGTGGGCTCGCCTGCGGGTACCGCCTCGATGATGCCCTTGTCAACATCGTCGTCCAGCTGTCGTCGTACCTCGTCAAAGAAGTGGAGCGGGACTGTGGCTGGGACGTGGGACTGCGTGGGGGCGTGTGTCGGGCCGTAGGTGGACGTGGTGAGGCGGACCGCTCATCTTGGTAGCGGCGTGCGTCCATGGCAAACACAATGCGCCCGAAGTGCTCCAATAACCATTCTCGAGGCGATCGACGTTCTCCTCTACAAGTTCGTGAGGTGGCGATTCCGGGCGACGTTGGGTCTTGTGGGGTGTCTGATGGCTCCACAGCACACACACTGGTGGGCGAAAGGGGGCGCGGGAAGGTGTGATGGACCAGGCCTTGCATGCCTTGAGCGATAGATAGAGTTGCTGCACGCCTTCGGCTATGTAGATGCACTCTGTGGTAGAGACAGTCCCATTGAGACCTGACATGTGATGGTTCCCAGGAGGCGCATGCTGCCCCCGGCAAACGTGGGTGACTGCCGTGGGTGTAGCCTGGAGCTGACGTTGGGATATGCCGAGGTCCCCCAACAGTAGGCGACCCGCCACAGACACTTGCGCCTCAGTGTCCACCACTGCTGTGTAGGGACACGTGGCGCGGGGGCGTGAGCAGCTGATCACTACGGGCAGCGACGCCGCCATCTCCACTTCTCCAACGATCACTGCACCGGAGGTAGGGGTGAAGTTCGAATGGTAGGCGGGCGGACGAGCGCCGCCCTGGGGGGTGAGGGCCGGACACAGGCGCCAGAAGTGCCCCTTCTGGCCGCAGCAACGGCATATCGCTGCAAACGCTCTGCACTGACGCCCACCTGTGCACTCAGAGTTCCCGCATGCTGTGCACCGCCTGCGTCCCCGCCGGACTCCGTCTTGGCGGGCTTTCCCTTGTCCGCTAGGCCGGCGCGCGGGGCCCACTGCCGCCACCTCGGCCGGGTGTGGGGCCATGACGGGCGGGGGTAGTGTGTCACCGACCCCCACACTGCCCAGTAAACACAAAGACGGAGGGCCTCCGGAGGCCCTCCGTATGTCTTACCGGCGGCCCGGCGGAAGTGTACGACGTAGGGCCGCTGGGAATTTGCTCAGAGGCTCACCGGCGGGCCGCTCCCAGCGGCCCGCCGTAGGGCATATGACCATTTGCCGCTGTTATATTAACTGATTGAGGAATATTTACGGTTACACTTTCTAAGCATATTGCAGATACAGTAATGTTTTTAGAGGTGTTGCACAGACCATTAGCCGCTAAAGACTAATGGGCCCGTACCGAGAGTCATGCTGAAGGGCGAGCGACAACCTTCGTTGACTGAAGAAGGGTACCATAAAAGGGATATTTTTCGGAACGAAGAGCAGCGACGACGGTCGTTAAAGACACGAAGGTGACCGTGTCTTTGTGCTGACTACGTCGCTGCTCTTCGTTCCGAAAAAATATCCCTTTTATGGTACCCTTTCTGTCAACGAAGGTCGTCGCTCAACCTTCATCATGACTCTCGGTACGGGCCAACGTTCAACCCCCATAAAACTTTACTAAATATGCAATAGCTCTAAGTACAACCCAAAATTTTTTTGTCGTTACCAGAATTGATGAAGGAACCACAAATATTTTGGGAACTTCGTTTTTTTTTAAAACAAAAAAATTCCGCATGGTTTTTACATGGTGGAAACCCAGAAGAACGAAATGAATGAAGATTAAAATTTTGTAATCGAGATCCATTTCAACTTTTAAAAATTTGAGGCATACAAAACATACAAAATTATGAACAAAAACAACGGGATATTTTGGAAAACCTTTTCAAATACTCGAATTAGCAGGTTTTCCCTTCTATTTATTTTCCCCTACCTACCCATCCACCTTCATATACCATTGCTGTATCCCACCCTTTCTATAATATCATACCCCTTTCCTTTTATAAAGGCAGATGCGCAGGGTCGACCCCCATGAAATAAATAAATAAATAAATTATATATATATACCGTGATATATTATATAAAATTATTAATAATATAAATATATATATATATATAAGATTATATATAATATATATATAAATAATATATTAATATAACCACTCCCAAAAAAACCTTAGGACAAAACGCATCAGATTTTTCCCTTTCAGTGATGTGAAAAAAAAAAAATTGGGTTTTGTCGATTGGACACCCACTGGGCGGATTTTTTCCCTCACAGTGCCCACATCGCTCGGGGCCCCATAAGATAGTATAAAGGGGAGGGGGTTCCCACTTTGCTCCTTGCGCCAAAATTCCCCCATCACCCCCCCTTCCCTCTACAACCTCCCCAGGTCTACAAGCTTTTTGCGGGACAAATCAATCCATTGTTAAAAAGACACATAAGTCACTTTGTACAGGGGTGGCAAGCCCAGAGGCCAGATGCAGGGGGAGACGGGAACCCCCAAAAATTTTTGTTTCAATCTGGGCAGCGGGCTCTAAAGAGGGGGTGGTAACTAGTTTGGGGGAAAAAAAGAGAGAACGACCTCGGAAAATGTCAAAGACTTGTTTGTTTGGTCTTTTTTGTGTTCCATTTTTCTGGTTTTCTTTGACTTTTTCCGAGGTGTTTTAACTTTTTTTCCCCCAAAATAGTGGGAGAGATGAGATGGGTGAGCATGAATAGAAAAGGGAAAAAAAAAAAAAAAAAATTTCCTTTTCGCATTTTTTCCCCTCCCCCTTCTCCTCTTAGTTCACACTGTGATGCCAGGGTTTTAAGTGCGACCCCGGGTTTTGAAGATTTTAAATAAGGAAAATTTCTCCTTGACTAATAAAACCCCCTGCACAACTGAATTGGGAAAAATTTGGGGTTTTGAAGGGGAAAGCTGCCAAAAGTCCGGGGCGAGTATTTTCATGGTTTATCCCTGAACACGATTTACTATATGAGACTTATTGGGTCGGGGGGGTACTTATTTTTACCCGAGTAAGGTGAAACTCTTTTTGAGACGGGGGAAGTATTTCAAACAAGGGAATAATACCTGGGTTTTTTTTCAATAAACAAAGAAACTAACTTTAAACATCATCCGGTTTATTACCCCGAAAGTTATTTTTCTTTTTTGAGAAATTAGGAATGTATAACTCAAAATTTGGCGCAGGAAAGCTCACGAGCTAGCCTACCCACTGAATTAATTTTTAAACACCCTCTAGTCCGTATCACGAGCACTTAAATATAAGGGGAAAAATTTTAAGGAAAGGAAAAGTAAGAGTAAGGGTTTGGGTTTTTGGATTCACGTACCATGTGGCCTGGTTTCTTTTTCCGGGAGAGTACTCGCCGGAGCCTTTTAAGGGAGTAGAGAGAGACTCTTTTAAAAACAATTTAAGGGCAGGCCAGGGGCCCCTATCGTTATTTAAACCTAAACAAATGTACCTATATAAGATATATAGATAGATACACTATAACAAGGGGGAAAAATGGGGGGTGATTCACTGTATGTCTTACCCTTTAAGGGAGTAGAGAGAGACGATTCCCTCGTGGGAAAACCGAGGCAAAGGGGAGGGTTTGAGGGAAAAAAAAAAGGGAAGTTGGATCCTTTTGAAAGGCTTCCCCCGAAGGGGAGTACGACCTCGAATGATCAATTAAATGAAACAAGAGCATATGAAATGGCTGGGTATAATACAGTTCTTTTTCTTTTATTTGAAAAATTTTAAACATTTATTCTAATATTGGGGGAGGTGTTCCCCTTTTTTGGGCAGTACGAACGGTTTTTCCAAGAGGACGAGGTATCGGGCGGAATAGAAAATTTTGGTCGATTTCAATTTAGCGAATAACTCGACTAACCCAACCCCTTTAAAACGTGATTGTCACTATTGTGTTATTTTTAAGGCATTAAAAATCTAAGAGGTTCCTTGATCTGGCAGGGGGAAGGGGAAAATGAAAAGTTTTTAATCTACCAGGATCGGGCGGTCGCGAAATAAAGTCCCCAAATTGGGCTGTGTTCTGGGTGTATGGGGGGGGTAGGGGGGGGGGAAAGAAGTGGGGGAAAGAAAGAAAAAAAGGTAGAAAGAAAAGAAGATAAATATTTCGAGTAGAAAGTTTGGGATTTGGCAATAAGAATAACCGTTCCCCCCAAAACTGGGGCCCAGACGACAACTTTCCCCAGACCAAAAATATGGTTATTGAAACCCCTTTTTCCTTTTACAGATACATAACCCGGGAATTTTTATAGGGAAATTTCCATCGCTCTCCGAATTCCCGGGATCAACACCATCTCACCACCACCCCCACAGCCGTACTATAACACCCCCTTCCTCTTTCCCCCCCGCACACCCCCCCTCCCACCATCCACACAGCCCTAACCCCCCCACGGCACCACACAGCCCTAACTCCCTCCCACGGCTCCCACAGCCCTAACTCCCCCCCACTTATCAAAAAAGGGAACAAGGAAGTACAGAAGTGTTCTTTGCTTTTGCAGGGGGAAAGAAGCGTAAAGTATACATAACCCGTTCCTGAAGGAACAAATTTTTTTTGTCGGGCCTGCCTCTTTTTCTATCGGTCGGCCCGAAAATCCGTGAAAATGTATAGTTTGACGCATATTTTATGTCTTAAAAATTTTTGTCGTTTTATGTGTATTTATGAAGTGTTTTTGATTATTTCATTTTTTACTTTTGGTTTCAGTTGGCTCAAAATAAAAAAGGGATGAGACACTTTAATTAGGTCAGTTTGGATCAAATGAGTGGCCAGCAGACTGGTTAACTCCCGCCGCACGGCGGCACGTCGATCGCACCGCGCACACAACAGGACCACCATGAGCGATGGTATATTCTTGTAGCGTCTTTGGCGACTGTCCGCGGGGTATGCCTCCAATGATGATGCGATCAGAGTAAATGTAAAAATATTGGCCAAGCGAAAAATAGAATTTATGACTGTAAGGAGATGAGTGCAATTCAGGCGTGTGAATGAGATTGCTGGTGACAGGCTAGAATGAGTCGGAAGCGCCTTGGAAAACGACCTAGCACCGAGGAGGGGCACTTTATTAATCCAGGCGGAGGTTGATTGGGATCTTTCTTCATTGAATTTCTTTTCACGACGCAGTCTGGTTCGGTCAGAGAGAGTATTTTATTCGAGCAAGTTGTTAGAACCTATGCTCAACACTTACCAGGTCAAGCCCGGCTGCCGGGTAGCGGACACTTCAGGATATTGATGGTGGTCTCGCAGTAACACAGAGTGTCGCCGGGCAAAGCCAAGGATAGAATGAATGTGGGAGCGAATGTGAAAGTACAACTTCAACACATAACTTTTCTCAGGAATGAAACAACTGAGGGTTCAATATGTTCTTGTATACCACGCGTAGGAGGTTGATTGGGATACCAGGTTTTCATTGACATTTCATTAACGGACTCAGTTGGTTCGGTGAGGGTCTTCAAGGTATTTAGATTCAAGTTTACAGTCAACCCGGACTTGCGGAGGAATTCAGGAAAAGATTAAGCGAAACGTGTTAAATGTAGATACTTGATAAAGGAGATGAGTTGTGTGCGGACCTAGTATGAAAACAATTTGGTTCTAGGAGATTTTCTAATTCTAGACATTCGGAGTGTCTATTTTCACGGGCTCAGCCTGGTCAGTGGGAGGAGTATTTAATTCGAAGAATAGTAGTACTGCTACCAGTTCACAGTCGACCAGCTGTTAGAGGTGTGGCGGGGATATTCAGGACTCGTCAGGGGCGCTCGGTTTACTCTAACCAAGGAGTAGCCGGTGGGCGCCCCCTGGGGAAAAACCTGACGGACGAGAATACGGGTACTGAGTCAGTGTTGGACGAACCACGTTACTACCCAGGTCAGAGGTTGATTGGGATTATTTCCTTTTCATTGGATATTCGTTAATCTAACCACATTCAGATATACCGTTTCAAGGAATAAAAGAATCTCTAGTAAATTCACAATAAATTCGTCCCATTCAGACAATCCTCTTGACACAGCTTTAGAAAGGAAAAACGGGGTAGATCAGTGAGTAGTAATCTTGATATGAAGAATTTATTCTCCCGGAGATGTGAGAATAGAGGTGTGTAATGCCCGCGAAATTCGGAGACAGGAGGGAAATTCCATCATACAATTCCCGGGTCTAGGTATCTGTAAGAAGGAAAAAGGTTTCAATAACCATATGTTTGGTCTGGGGGCAAGTTGTCGCCTAGGCCCAGTATATGGGGGAACAGTTTAATTCTTATTGCACTAACGCAATAAAATCTTGTCTACTCGTAATAGTTATCTTCTTTTTCTTTCTACCATTTTTCTTTCTTTCCCCACTTCTATCTTCCCCGCCCCCTCCAACTCCCCCCCCATACACCAGAGAACGAGTCCCGAGTGTGGACATTAATTTCGCGACGTCGATAACTGGTAGATTTAAAACTTTTCATCCTCCCCTTACCCTCCTGACAGATCAAGGAACACTCCTTAGATTCTTAATGGCCTTTCCAAATAGACACAATCAGTACGATGCACGTTATAAGGGGTGGGTAGTGAGTTGGTTATCCGCTAAATTGAAAAAGCGACCAGATTCTTATTTCCGACTCCGATACATCGTCACTCTGGAAAACACGTTCGCAGGCTGACCAAAAAGGGAGAACACCTTCCCCGAATACAAGAATAAATGTATTAAAATTACTGCTATATCAAAGTAAAAAGAAAAACTGTATTATGGCAAGCCACAATTTCCTATGCATACTTGCTTCATAGCTAATTAGTCATTCGAGGTCTTATACTCCCTTCAGTGGAAGCCTTCATAAGGATTAGAACATTCCTTTTTTCCCACGCTATTCCTCCCAACTTTGCCTCGGTTTACACGAGGGAATCAGTATCTCTCTACTCCCTTCAAGGTACGTACATACAATAAATCACCTCCATCCCCTCCTTGTTATAGGTGATATATATATATATCTTATATAGGTACAGTTGTTTAGGTTTCATTAACGGCATAGGAGGCCTTGCCTGTCCTTATAAGTGTTCATGAAAGGACGTCATCTCTCTACTCCCTTCAAGCGTCGGCGAGTGCCCTGCCGGAAAAGAAGCCAAGCCACATGTCCACAGTGAACACCACACCAACCCATTACTCTCACAATTTTTCTCTCCTATATAGAGATTCCATGATATATACCTATTTGTACTGTGTCAACCCGGCGTATAGTGCTCAGTTCGATTACGAGTACATAGATGTGGTACGTTCTCAAGGACTATGATATTTCGCGCAAGTTGAGGTAGGTATGCTCTGTAAGAGCTTTCCTGCGCCAAAATTAGGTCCTCAGTCATCTAGGTTCTCAAACAAGAGAAAAAAACACAACCCGATCATGAGATCAGAAGTAACCACGCACAAATCACCTCGGCCAGTAAGACAGGTTAGGTACATTCTGGCACGGCACTTGTAGAACCAAATTCCGATATTGAAGCCGGCTTCTTTTTTGTCACTATTGATAGTTACAGAACGCAAGCTGGATCCAACTAACATACCGCCACTGCTTCGGGTCGTGAGGGGTGGCTTCCATACCACCCTTTCTCTTGTTATGAGAGATTCTTAATGAGTCAAGTCTCATAGCCAGCCCAGAGTCACCGGATCGTGTCTGCACGCAATAGCAGACATCCAGATAAAACAGAATAAGCTTATAACGTCTCAACATCACTAGGAACAACCAAGACTTACTCAAACAGAACCCTCCAGGGTGGTGAGCCCCTTATAAGCTACGGCCCTCCCCGTTCGGGGAAAGTAGTTCTCCACACACTCACCCCCCCCCCCCCCCCCCGCTCCGAAACGCATATAGTGTTGCCGGTAATCACATCTCAAATACTAAATTACGTATTAAAAACATCATAGAGAAGGACAGAGTTCTAACCCGAGGGTATCATCGATCGCCCCGCGCCATTAGCACACAACTACTCGCCTGGGCTCGGGCGGTTCCTGCCAGTGCAAATACCTCAGAGCTATAGCTTACGCTGCTTGCCCCCGTCTCGCCCAAATCCGATAAGGAACGCACCCAGCATTCCTCATCGTTCTCTGTTTTACCTCCGTATAACCCTCACAGACTCAGGAGCTTTCGTGATCCCCCAACATACTTCCGAAGATCCTTTGTGTGGCAACAGCCCTGTGACAGGGGGCCAACAGGTTACACTGGAATTACTTAATGTTTCGCGCACAGCACTTGTGCAGACTGGTCCAGGTAAAAGGTTGAAAAAGGATGTGCGTGGACCTACCGCATATCTCGTCAAGTCGTCCTTTATACACCACACACTTGATCAAAACCTATCGGCACTAGCACACGCCCAATGCATGCAATGTACCGGGTGTCAAACGAATCAGATTGAACCACCATGTGTCTCCTACTCCTGTTCTCGTCTTCAGTAAACATATATGAAACCTTCGTCCACTAGAGCCTTATCACATGGATATAGGGATGTACGCACGTCATCCATTACACGATGAAGAGCATGTATTTTACGCTCTCAGACAAACCCCCGGCACATTTGACCCTTACTGCCTCGTTAGACAGATATGAAATCCATAGGATCCTACTTTGCGGCACGCCTGCAGTCCCTTATGTCACCATGCCTGGTAACCCAAAATCGTGCACGGTGTTAGACACGTCACAACCGCAGGAAAACGGAGTTAACAACACATCCAATCAGCTGGGTAGAGGTTGTCAGTGCACCCCAAAGATACAAAACGTATTTTGCGGCAAGAGCGGTTAGCTGGCAAAAAGGGGGTAACCACAGGCTCCAATGGAGTTGGGACACCACACACTATAGGCACAGAATATAGGGAGCACAACCTGTATTGAACATACAGTGTCTATAACGGCATGTACCGGTGTGGACCACACCTCCCTGCGCCGCCGACGAGCATAGCACTATAGCGTAGGTGAAGATTACATTATCGAAGATGACATCCAAACATATCATTCCCCCAACGAGATGAAGAAGTGAAGATAAACGACGCATCAAACATTCTTGTTGCTACAATCACCTACTCTGTTGAGGTGGCAAGATGAGGTCTGATTGTCGAGTGGTGTGCCACGAGTAGGCGTATTCTAGTTGCACACCAAGCTAATCACCCCGCATGCTCTATTTGCACGCTACCGACTATAGTTTTACAGCGCATGAGGATCACCTATGTCATATCAACCGATTAGATAATAAGAATCTTCTCTCCATCTTATTCTCACACGTAAACTTTTTCAACTCTAATTGGCTGTATCAACTATGAACACCTTTCGGTACCCATTAGATTCCAGGCCAGAGAGAACTAACAAAAAGAAAACACCATTACATACCTCGTATCTTTACAGTATTCTCACACAACAAGAGTAGAACGGTTCAGGTGCGAAAAGTGGCCATTACTGTTGGGATATAGGTTTACACGAGATGCCCAAGTCATGATGTGTAACATTGCTTGAGAGTCCACTTGGTTCATTCTAAAGCGATCTCCAGCAAGTTCTACAACATATGGAGCATTAAACAGTAATCCTATAACGAATATAACCTTAACTTCAGAACACTTGAACGTTTGAGTATCGGGGGGCGAAACAGGCTGCAGGAAGTCACAAAACAGCAAACAATAGTATAGCACTTAAGGTGTCGGCACAATGCAAGTGGCTACACCAGGGGTCAAGAGAAAGAAGAAGTAGATACCAACTGTACACTTGCAATTGTGTAGCACATGACAGACGCTACAGCAATATGACAGATAAACCACACCGATAGCGTCCGCATAAGAGGGTCAGGGAATTCCCCTCGGAAACGGACACAGTTTTTGTGTAACAAGAAGCAAATGTACAAATTCACATGTAGAGGCATGTTGGCGTCTATAAGTAGTTAGGATGTGTGCTAGATTGAAAAAAAGATACACATAAATTGCCATTGCACCCTGGAAACCGCAATGATTGCCATATATGATCACAAGTAATATCAAACAATAGAACAACATGAACATGATAAGCTTCTATATCAAATATTCAGATCACACAAGTACTACCACTACCCTTATGAACAACTCGATCCAACAGCAGTAAAGCTAGATGCAAGACCAAAGGTACCCACTGATCGTGGTATATACAAGCAACACCATTCGATGGTTTGCTCGAAACAGTTCTGATGCGGTCAACAAAGTTCTTTGCTTCAACTACAGATAGCTGATGTGTGCTGCCTCATCTGCCATTGATAGCACCACATATGAGTTCAAGGAGGAGAGAGCGAGGGAGAGAAAGCGATGAGGAAATGAGTAGGTCAAGAGCTAAGGCAACCCACGCGGACAGTGAACAGAATATGACGAGAGGACACCGACCACGAGTATCATCGTATCGGAAAGCGCAGAGAGATAGAAAGCACGGAACCAGCAGGACCGAAAGTCAAGACCCGGAGGGAGTTTGTAGTTGGATCTCGAGGAGAGAGCCAGGAGTGCTTGAGAGAGAGAGAGCAGAGAGAGAGAGAGAGCAGAGAGATGAGCAGGAGAGAGAGATGAGAGGAGAGAGAGAGGAGAGGGAGAGACGAGAGCGAACCGAGAGAGAGAGAGAGAAGAAGGAGAGGAGAGAGAGAGAGAGAGACGGAAGAGAGAGGAGAGAGAGAATGCTAGAGAGCGATGCGTAATTGGCCTCGCCGAAAAGGGTGATAGAGGAGAGGAGAGAGAGAGAGAGAGAGAGACGAGAAGAGACGAGAGATGAGAGGAGAGACTGAGAGAGAGAGAGAGAGAGAGAGAGAAGAGCGAGAGAGAGAGACGAGAGAGAAAGAGAGGAGAGAGAGCTGAAAGAGAGAGAGAGAGTTATATAAAAACATGTATTAAAATTATGCTGGCAAATACTATTGCCATTAACATTTTTATAAGCTTTAAAGGCCTGGACACATTCAAAACACACTGTTGTACAATAAAATATTATAAAAACACCATTAAAGGACATACTATATCATCATTATTATCTAATCTCACAATGACATACCTATTCCTGCATCTCTGAAGGCGATGTTCGCCCATCACCACCTTGGTACTTCATCCATGGGTTCAAGCGTTGGGAATTTTGACAAACAGTGCACCAGCCCGCCTCATTCTGGGGACAGTTCCACATACCGAAGCACGACTCCCCCCTGGATGGATGATCTGCGCGAAAGCATTCATAAGTGTTATGTCTCAAAGAAGTGATACAAAAGTATTTTTTTTTTAAGTAAACATAATTCATGGCCCGGACAAAAAAAATTTATTAATCATCCACTTTAAAGCAAAAAAATTACTAACGCATTACTCAGGTTAGGTAGTGTTTAATGTCTATTGAGGAAAAGAACGTGCTGACTGGATTGAGGGTTAAAAAATATTCTTCGTGATAAAAAACATAAAATAAACAGTCACATAACGGGTGATATTTTCCGCAATAAGGAGGGTTCCCTAAAATCCATCTTTACCCTAATTTATCATGAAAAGCAACTAAACTCCATTGTTTGCAATAAAAATTCAGTAAAGCTAATTTAATGTACCTTGAATAAAATTTGTCCATGCATACAATCATCAGCACTCTGCAGTGTATCAAGCACCATGCTGCATCCGTGGTCTGCAGCAGTTCGGTGTACATGCTCTTATAAAAAAGAGGAAAGAATAAAATTAAATGGTTAAAGAAAATTTCTGCGTCAGTCGGCGTTCTAAGTTGGTGTTTTGTCGTGAGTTCCTATCAGCGACAATTCATGAACATTCCACGGTATTTCAAAACAAAGTTGTTTATTCGGTAATATTTCAATGTTACAAATTTATGTAACTAGGAAATATTCACAGTAACTTTAGATATTAATTTATGGTTATTCATGCGACTTACAGGTGTAATTGTATATTGTGGATGTGACATGGCGGAGGAATACAGCATTTAATTATTAGTAGACTGTGTGGTGCCTTTTCGGTAAAACCCCCGGTAACCCTCTAAACATGGCGCAGTAGGATCGAGATAAGCGATACACATTCCCCGGACTGGTTCTGGGGGGGCATTAGGAGGGAGATGTGGGGGGCCATCGTTGTGGAGTTGTCACACAGGAGGCTGACGGTAGTTGAGAAACGAGCACGTCCGCCCGGCAAGTGGAAGGCTCGGGTTCGATCACCGAGCGGTGCCTGCCTATTTCGGTGAACACTTAACAGTAGCTAACTAAAGAATATAATAGCAGAAATATGTAAGTGTACGAATAAAACTTTATGGTGAGTTATGGTAAAATAAATAGTTTAACGGGGGAACAGAATGAGTGCTAAAAGAATGTATAATGGTCACAAATTCTATGTTTGCCCATACTCTCCCACTTCCACCCAAAACAAGTTTTGGGGACTGTGGGGAATGCGGGGTTTCGGGTGGGGAGCAATTATGGGCGGAAACAGAATAAGAGTTATTGTTTAGGGGGGGTAAAATTTTCCTTAAATCTAGGTAATTTCCTATATCTAGAGAAATCTTACAATAACCAAATTACCTAATCCTAGCCGGGGGGCTTGACACCACCGATAACCTAAAATAATCAACCTAACCTAACACAAGCTAATCTACCCAACAAAGCTAACTAAAACTAACCAAATCTAACCTGAACCTAACCTACCTTAACCTCTAGCGGCGAGGGTTGGGTGCGTTACGTCGACACTCGGTTCATCATTCTGTGGGAGGCTCGTCTAGGTTCACACGTCGGTCGGCCACCCAATGCGGCCGGCCCGTATGATCCACATATAGTAGGGGGCAGTCGCCGTGTCATTTTCTGATATTCAAAACCAACATAACTATATGTTAAACATAAGATAGTCATAAAGTTACATAAATACCTACACACTATAAACCCCGAAAAAATTACTAACCGTAACCTCACTATAACACCCCTAAAAGTTATAACCTAACCGTCACTATAAACCGCCTAAAAGTTTACACACCATAAAACCTGCACTATAACCCGCCTTAAAAGTTATAACCATAACCTCACGATAACCCTAGAAAGTTACTTAACCTTAAACCCTGTACATAAAACCCCTAAAGGTTACACAAACCTAACCACACTATAACCCCTAAAAGTCTATTATAGTTGCCGTAGAGCGGCCCCGAGCGTTGGGTATACACCCACGTCTCTGGAGCTCAGAAGAAACTCACATTAATGTGATTTCCCGTAGTTAGGGAATTTTTAGTAACTTCATAAACTCAAAAAGTATGTAGTGTCGACGACTATATTTTGCGTAACCCCACGCTACTATAATCCTGCGATATCCTCCAGGTCCCCAAGCTAGTGTGGGGTGTCAAAGGGGGAGTACTAGGAACTACATAGAATGTATACCGAAATGATAGCCAGAAGCGAGCTATCGATTAGGGCCAGAGACGTATACAGCATAAATACATGGCACAGCAGGAAGCAGAGTAGATAACGGCAGTGGCTGATAGCTCACGGCAGTAAGCAACGATAATGTATGATCCCAACTTAATTATTCGGTGTTGTAAATCGCTATAAAGAGGTCACGGTTATGGAATTCTTCCGAAACAGCACCAAACCGAGAAACTCTCGGCGATTAGGGAACCTCGAGTCGATGTGTAAACTTTCGAAGTTAGTTCACCACTTTTTTAATAGCCTACCTGGATCAAGTATTGGTGGGTATTTATGGTCCAAATACTGAAACAGGATGTAAAAAGCTCGATATTAAATGAAGAATATATGGGCTTATATATTAATACTCAAAGAAGGAACTGAAAACTGCGCCGAGAAGTAAGGATCATTCACGCCGACTGAGAAATAAATTGGCACAGTTGCCGCGCGGCGGCGACTGTTTTAGTACCATGTAACAATTCTACTTCTACCTTACGAAGCCTAGTAGATCACACTTGCATTCATAGCTTATTAAGCTCTATCTTCGATATTAACAAGTCCCAAGTGGAACAACAACCAAACAAAATAAACACAGAGAGGGACCCTGCTAGCTAGATTATATAACGAAACCATAATACTCAAGTTCCCTCTATAATGTTCACCCGTGGAAAATACCGTCAAACATGATGTGTGCTCTACTAAACACCTAACATTCACTCCCTCTATGGGTTTCATGTACCTAATCTTACACGGTACTTTACAATGTTCGATGATGAATGTCGGAGGCAGAGAGTGTGTACGAAGCGACGGAGCGCTTTGTGGATGTTTCAATTTGTATTTTTTTCACGATTAAATCTGACCCCTGAGCAACTTTTAATCTGTACCACAGCAACACAGACACATGCTCAAGGCTATAGCACGAGGACAGATCTATTATGTCTAAAGGACGCACCACATTTTGCACAGAGAATAGCCGCTCTGATATAGATGTCTTGTGCCAACATTCAATACACCCACCAGCGGGCGAACGGAGGTCTAACGTCAAGTAGCCAGCTGGTTTATACACACTAAATGTAATACTTACACAATATACATATATAATGTTGTTTTAGAATGCTCTAACATAAAGGGAATACATTTTCAAAATTCATGACATTTGATAACAGAATATAAATTTTGTCCTCTGCGGAAAATACACTAGCGCGGCACTACAGGAGCGACTCGGGAGGCAAAAGTGCCGTAGGTGGCGCGTCTCACGCCAGCTCTAATGCACCTACGTAGGCCAGCACGGGTGGTATAGTAGGGAGATGCGCTACGTAGCATCACGAAAGGTTGCTCACTCGCCTTTTCCGCGCGCGACTAATAACTCTTCATCACCAACACCGCAGAAATACCTACACATGATGACCTTCGAGGAGTGGGAAGCAAACGCACACACCCGCTTTTCCATGCTGCGAGTCAATGTAGCAGCCTCAATATTTTCTGCTGAGTATGTACTCCTCTAAGAGCACTGGCCACTCAGGCACCTAAGCGCACTCATTCGCTTTGGCGCCGGCACTGGGAGACATATACGCCAACACACACTGTCACTCGATGCCTGTGGTAGAGAGAAGAAATTCAGCCCACGCCCCGATGAGTAAAAGCGTTACGATCACAAGCTTATCACAACGTCGATTGCACTCCCGTGGTTGAGAAACTGCCTGAAACACTTGCTTGCCCATTTGCGCGCGTCGATACGCTGTTGACCTCTGTGTTACAAAGGAGGGTACAAAGGTGCGCGGTGGGCGCAGCCCAGCCGCAGAATGCTGACTGCACGTAGTACTATTACACTGGTGGGCCCATGCCTCAACGTTGCCGGCCGACATGCCCAGGTCGCTCCCCCTGGTCTGGAGGAGGTGGTGGGCGATGCTGCGCGGGTCGTGGGCCAGAGTTGAGCTGAGTGGCTTGGTGATTCGGGGCTTGGTGTATAACGCGTTGGAGCGGCTTGGTACGGCGGTGGGATGGACCACGTAGTTTTCCACCCGCCCGGACGCCTCGCCGGAAAAGTCTCTACGCCGCCCCATGCTAATTCCTCCACATGAACCCTGAAGAAACTGCGCCATATTTGGGTTGGAACACAGAAGGGTTGGGGCCTCAGCGCACACGTACATGGGGCCAGTGTGGGATACTTTCATGGTAATTTGGGGGTAGGTGGCTGGGTAAAGGGATTGGGCCAAAATCCATGGGATATAGATGGGACTCATATGGGTTGCCATATTAGTGGCATCTTTTCCAAAGATGACAAATAATTGGATAGCAAATTCGTCCAATCGACTGAGAATAATAAACTTGAGGATTATTCAAATAAAAGCCATGGTTTAGTATAGGAATGTTAAATCGGGTTTTACCTGGGCTCTATGTGGGCTTCCATATAGATATACAATTTTACCATCATCCACAAATATGCAGGAGACGTCTGAATGATTGCGATAGTATCGTTGAGGAAATAATTCTAATAAGTTTCGATGTAACATGAATGTTTGGAGATTTTATGCAACAAGATAGAGTGTGTATGGCGGGGAGTAAACATGGGATATACATGGGTTGCCAATATCTATAAGATATTTTTTCTAACGTCAATGTAATTAATGACAAAATTGCATAGCAACATCGTCCAATCGAATGAGAAAATAAAACCCTGAGGCAATTATTCAACATATATAGCCAGGTTTAGTAGAGCGAATGTTAAATGGTTTTACCTGGGCTCTATGTGGGCCTTCCATATAGATGTATACACTTTGTACCATCATTCACAACTATGTAGTAGACGTCTGAATGATGCGATAGTATCGCTTAGGAAATAATTCTAAATAAAGTTTCGATGAACATGAATAATGTTTTGGTAGATTTTTATGCACAGAGGACTCACAGAGACAGAGCTAGACTGGGTGTGTATGGTTAAACATGGGATATACATGGCTTCGCCCATATTATAAGTATATTTTTTATAACGTCAATTAATTAATTGAAAAAATTGCATAGCAAATGTCCAATCGACTGAAGAAAATAAATCCTGCAGGCAATGATTCAAAATACATAGCCATGGTTTAGTAGAGGAGGTTAAATGGGATTACCTGGGCTCTATGTGGGCTTCCCATATAGATGGTATTACATTTTTCACACATCATTCCAACAACATATGTAGTAGACTGTCTGAATGATTGCGATAGTATCGCTGAGGAATAATTATAATAAGTTTTGATGAAAACATGAATGTTTGGAGATTTTTATGTAAGAGACTACAGAGACAGAGAATGAGTGTGTGTATGGCTTAAAAATGGGATATGATGGGCTGCCCAATTATGACCAAGTAATATGCTTAATTACACACATTTATATCTACAATACAAAAATACCGTAAAATTGACTGTAAGATTACTATATTATTTGTAAGCAAAAAGTATAATGTTTATGGTGGTTGGTAACTAGAATGCGTCAAAACGATATATTTGGTTGATATATTTCGATCTATCCAACAAAGGAAATTAATTAATGCCGGGGGCTCGGGGCGAATGAAAGATTTTGGGTACCCTTTAAAAAAAAAAAATTCAATTGGCATTCGAAATCAAAAATATTAAGACGATTATATTTTTATTTATTTTATTTAGTGAAATCATCATAGATTTAAAATTTTGGGTTTTTGCAAGATCATTTTTCATATTCTTCCATCTGCTGAGAAATATGGAACACCGCTTGTGACGTCGGACCCGCCTGTTCAGCGGGAACTTTTTTTAGCTACTTGGGCAACTTACCCCTGTGAAACATCTAGGCATCACCGGGCTCTTGTTCCCAAAGGGATCCTCGCACCCCAAAAACAAAAACAACAACAATTAGGCAAGTAAGTTAAAGGTATAGTCACCCGTCAGGGGCCCCTCAAAAATTTGTCAGGGGAAAGGAAACAAGTATAGGACAGGGGGAAAAGGTTTAAGCGTCAATAGAAAACATCCTAGGAAAGGGGGGAGGGGGGACGGAGACTAGGCAAAAGCGGGGCCCTGGTAGTGTTGGGGGGCTGATGGGGTAATAATGGGAGGTCTGTAGGGAACAAAACGTTTGTAAACCTCACCAAAGCGTTCCAAACGCAGGCTTCGCGGGTTTCAGAGAACCGCGACTTTTTCTGGCCTAAAATAGGTTTTGATCAAAGGGGGGGGGGGGATTTTTTTTTGGCAAACCAAAAAAAAAAAAAAAAAAAGGTATACTTTGGGTTTTAAGGGTTTGGTTTTGGTTTCATTAAAACCTATAAGGTTAGGTTAGGTTTCTTAAAAAACCCTTAAAATTGGTTAGGTTTCATTAAAACCTATAAGTTGGTTTGGGTTTCATTAAACCTTTAAGGTTGGTTAGGTTTTTTTTTTTTTTTTTTTTTTTTTTCGGGGTTTCGCAAATAAAATAGCACCATTAAAAAAGCACCTATTGTAGGCCAAAAAAGTCGTCGGTGTCTCTAAAACGACCGCGAAAATCTCGTCATTACCCCAAAGAATTGGGGATATTATAATTAACAAATACTGAAAAAATGATCAAAATGTCTTTCCCCCAGGTGAAATAAACAGGAAAAGTTAAAAAGTTTTTTTTAACTAAGGAGACAAGTGGAAGAGGACCTATGAAGCAACTACGACTAAGGTCCAAAAGAAAAATTCATCCGCCTCACCTGTGTTTTCTTGAAGAAGGGGGTCAGCTGCAGCCCGTGATAGCATCAAGACCATCACCAGGGTTGGCCCCAAAATCCCCTTCTCAGCAAAGTTACCCGTAATTGTCTACGTATTTATTAAAACTACCATGTAAAAAATTACATGGGTAAGGTAAATTTCCCGTTTACACCGAATTTACTTTGGTGGACAAATATATTTTTAGTGATTTTTATGTGTTTTGGTTTTTAGTTCGGGAGGGGCTTTTTAAAAGTCTAGCTAGGATTTTTTTCTACATCGAGGGCCGGATTTAGGAGGGGTAGTGGGCACTGCCCGGGGCCCCCCCAAACAGGGGGCCCCCCCAAAAGGGGGGAAACTGCCAATGGGGGCCCGGGGTCTCCCTTTTAATTTTTTTTTTCTTTTTATTTATTTACTTAAAACTTCCCTTTTAATTTATATAATAAATATTTTTTAATCAAGAGCCTTTAAATTTAAAAATCAAAATTAAAAAATTTATTTTTTTTTCCAACTGCCTTTTAGCGGTGGTTGTTTATTGCCCAGGGCCCTTTCAGGTTTAGAATGGGCTCCCCCTAACAGTTTTTAGGGAAAACGGGGACACTCAAC
>JACEEZ010010408.1:0-7500 GCA_016584305.1 Chionoecetes opilio
ACTTCAGGAGGTAGTGTTGGAGTGCAAAGGGGGAGGTGACCTGGCAGTGATCACAGGTGATGTCCACATCGCCCTGGCGGATTTCCTCAAAGCAGGGAAAGCCGAGGCGGAGACGGTGTAGTCGGTCCCGTACGTGTGGGGGGATGGATGGGTCTTGGGGAAGTGGGTGGTAAGCTGTTGCAGCAGCGTACCAGGAGGCAGAGGGTGATGATAGGGCGACTGTGGCCTCGTGTTGCTGGCGGGACAAGGCGTGCGAGGCAGACTTTATTTTGAGTAGAGTTTGGGAGAGGCTGGGCAGAACAGCCGTGGTGGGGCTGGGAAGGGCAGCGGCTGATTTTGCAGCTCTGTCAGCTGCTTCGTTGCCACTAAGGTCTACATGGCTGGGAACCCAATTGAGGGTGATTTTGCAGCCACGTGCAGCCAGTCGATGGGCCAGAAGAAGAGTGGAGGTGAGTGTTATCCTGTAACTAGGTGGAGTGTTCATAGCTTATGGTTGAACTGGAATGATGGATACTCATTTTGTCAGTTCAGGTTAATTTTATTGCATAAAATCTGGAGTATATATACCAAATTTCAGGTTACATAAATGGTGATTTTAAAGGTGTATGCGAAACTCGACCAAGACTTGCGAGTTTCACCAAAGACACTTCCAGTATATATTGCTGGTGACACGTTGTAATATAATTACTTACATTGATGAGCTGATATAGTGCAAGAACATTATAATAATAACAACAAGTATTGAAGACTACGAAATAGAATAGTCATCGCTGCACGCTGGTTCTCTCAGAGACAAACTGGTAGAGAACGGAAAACTTGAAGACTGAAAGGGGTGACTACTTTAGTCGCTACAGTACCCCCCCCCCTAGTGACGCGGGAGGAGGAACGAGACTTTGAGCGGAGAGCGGCGTTGTAGAGCTTTGT
This sequence comes from Chionoecetes opilio, assembly GCA_016584305.1. Taxonomy (NCBI): domain Eukaryota; kingdom Metazoa; phylum Arthropoda; class Malacostraca; order Decapoda; family Majidae; genus Chionoecetes; species Chionoecetes opilio. Next base: position 925 of record JACEEZ010010408.1, read on the forward strand.
AGAGCGGCGTTTGCCTGGGTTGTTGCGATGTGATGGTAGCGATGTGGGCTTGCTCTGGGGCCAACAGGTATGCCGGTTTGACGCGGTTGATGGCCACTGCGTCCTGAGTACCGTTTCTGTCAATGGTGACAGTCTTCCTGGTCCTTCTCAGGACGAGGTAGGGGCCTTGGTAGGGCTGCGTTAGAGGCCGGCGAACGGCATCTACGCGTACGAAAACGTGGGTGCAGGTGTCGAGGTCCTGGCTCACAAAGGTCTTCTTTGGGGAAGAACGAGGCTGCACTGGCTGAAGACTTCCCATAGTGCTTTTGAGGCGAGAGGCGAAGTCGTGGACACTGCAGGGTGCAGGGTCGGTGTTTTTCACCAGGAGTTCACCTGGGAGTCTAAGACTGGTGCCGTAAACCAGCTCAGCCGAGGAGTGGTGCAGGTCCTCCTTCAGGGATGATCTGATGCCGAGGAGAACGATGGGAGAGCCAGAGGCCAAATCTCTCGTTGGGCGGAAGCCATGAGGGAGGACTTTAATTGGCGATGGAAACGTTCGACCATGCCGTTGGCCTGTGGGTGGTAGCTGGAAGTCCTGTACGGCGGATGCCGAGCAGGTCATGACCTTGTTCCATATTCTGGCCTCGAACTGGCCGCCACGATCTGAGGTGAGGCTGAGTGGGACACCGAACTGGAGACCCAGGTAGTGATGAAGGCGTGGGCGACGGTGTCCGTTGTGATGTCAGCGATAGGGGTGGCTTCGGGCCAACGTGAAAAGCGATCCACGCAGGTGAGGATGTAGCGATGACCGGCAGAAGGTGGCAGGGGCCCGACCAGGTCAATGTGGACGTGGTCGAATCTCTCCGTGACGGGTGAGAAAGTGCCGGTGGAGAGTGGGTGTGCCGAGTCACCTTTGAGGCTTGACAGCTGGTGCAGGTGCGAGTCCAATGTCTGACGTCTCTGTTGATGCCCTCCCATACGAAACGGGACGTCATCAGATGCTGTGTAGCTCGGATGCCGGGGTGAGAGAGATCGTGGAGCTGACGAAAAGCCTGGTAGCGGTGTCGTTGTGGCAGGTAGGGACGGACGGTGTCTGTATAGATGTCACGTAGAGGACGACCTTGGTACCTGGGAGCGTGAGTTGCTTCATTTTGAGCGCCGGGTTGTGCAGTAGCTTGTTCAATTCAGCGTCGTCGGACTGGTCAGCAGCTATGGCGGCGTAGTCAAGAGAAAAAGGACGTCACAGCAGTGATGTTTCGGGAGAGGGCGTCTGCGGGGCGTTGTCTGCACCTTGATGTACCTGATGTCGGTCGTGAATTGAGAGATGTAATCCATGTGGCGAAACTGCCGTGGGGTGTAAGAGTCCTTGTTTTTCAAAAAAGGTAGTAGTGAGAGGCTTGTGGTCGGTGTATACACGGAAGTGACGGCCTTCAATGAAGTAGCGGAAACGCTTGACGGCCTTGAAGATAGCGAGAAGTTCTCGATCGAATGCGCTGTACTTGGTTTCGGCCGTGTTGAGCTTCTGTGAGAAAAAGGCAATCGGCTTCCAGGCACCGTCGACGAGTTGTTGGAGGATGGCACCGGTCCCAGTGTCGGAGGCGTCCGTTACGATGGAAGTCTCCGCGTCAGGGGATGGGAAAGACAACATGGCTGTGTCGCTGAGGGCCTTTTTAGCTGCGAGGAAAGCAGCGTCAGCATCCGGAGTCCAGATCAGTGTGACAGATTGACCCTTCTTACAGGGTCTGATCATGGCGTGGAGTGGCTTGAAGAGGAGAGAGCAGCGTGGGATGAAACGGTTGTAGTAATTGATCATGCCCAGGAATTCTTTGAGTTTACGCTGGGTGGATGGCTTCGGGAACTGCCGAATGGCTTCACACTTCGTGTGGAGTGGAGCGAAACCTGCTGGAGTTACAGTGTGGCCGAGGAAGGTGAGAGAGGTGACGCCGAACTCAGACTTGTCCGCGTTGATCTGTATGCCGTAGTCTTGCAGGCGGGTGAGGACTTGGTGAAGGTGCTGGCGGTGTGAGGCTTCATCTGGGCTCGCGATGAGTAGGTCGTCGATTATGCGAAGCAGGAAGGCAAACCTCGAAGAACCTCGTCAATAAAACGTTGGAAGGTCTGGGCCGCATTCATGAGACCGAAAGGCATCCTGACGTACTCGAACAGGCCGAAAGGTGTGATGATGGCAGTCTTCGGGATGTCATCAGGGTGGACTGGGATCTGGTGAAAGGCCTTGACAAGTCTATGCGTGAGAAAATGTTGGAGCCGATGAGTTGGGACGAGAAATCCTGGATATTTGGCACCGGGTATCTGTCCCTTTGGGTGTGAGAGTTGAGGCAACGGTAGTCTCCGCCAGGGCCGTATGTCGCCGTTCTTCTTGGGGACGACGTGGAGGGCGGATGACCAGTTGCTGCTGCTGGGCCGCACAATACCTTGTCGCATCAGAGACTCGAACTCGGCCTTGGCTTGCCGGTAGCGTTTGAGGCGCTAAGCGACGGGCCTTGGCGTGTACTGGAGGTCCTGTGGTCTCGATGTGATGCGTGACAATGGTGTTTGTCGGCAAGCTGGCTGAGTAAGTTGAGTCAGCGTAGGGAAAGATCTAAGAAGGTCGGCGAACTGGTGGTCCTTTTGGATGACAGAGAGGTGCATGCTGTGTCCTGGCGCTGGTCGTGCTGTGGAGGAGATGGAGGTGAGTGGGTCAACCAATTTTTGACCCTTGACGTCCACCAAGAGGTTTGAAGTGCCTCAGGAAGTCTGCTCCGAGGATTGCTTGGGAAACGTTCCCGACATAGAAGGTCCATTCGAAAGAACGTCGTAGGTGGAGATTGAGTTTTAAGGTGCGCCGTGTGTAAACAGGTATTTTGGTCCCGTTAGCGGCGAAAAGATGCAGGATGGGAGGTAAGGTTCGTAGACTGGCGGGCGCGGGGATAACGCTGACATCGGCGCCGGTGTCGATCAGGAAACTGAAGTTGGAGCGTTTGTCGTGAAGGCGGAGCAGCGATGAGGTTTGGCGAGAAGTATGCTGCACTAGTACTCGCCTTTTTCGTTTGATGCCGCGTACGAGCAGGGGGGTCGCACTTTGAGGCTCTGCTGCCGAAGTTTCGTGGTACCAGCAGAGTCCTGGGCTTCTCGAGCGGAAGCGTTGCTGGCGGCGTTGAGGTGTGGGTGGCCGTGGACGGTACTGGCTTTTGCTGAGGTGTGGATGAGCGGGGTCGTTGGTGGTCCTGCATTTGCCTTTTGAGGGAAGTGACCTCAGTCGTGAACTGATTCTTGAGAGAGATGACTTCTGTCGAAAGCTGGGATACCAGCTGGGTGAGCAAGGCGAGCTGAGTGTTGTCCTGGGTTGAAGCTGAGGACACTGAAGAGACATGTTGTGTAGGAACTGTTGCCACAAAGTCGTCTGCTAACTTGGCGATGGCATCGGGGTCTAGGTTATCCTTGACGCAGAAAAGGACGTTTTGTGTAGCAGTAGGCAGGCGTTGGTAAAACAGCTGTTTGAACAACTCTGGGTCGAAAGTGCTATACTTGTCACCCAGTAGTAGCTTCATGCGACGCAGTAGGTCTGTCGGTTTCTCGTCACCCAACTCGTCCTTGGAGAACAGTTCTTTAAGGCGGGTGGCGGTAGAAGACTGGAGGCTTGAGAGTACGCACTTTTTTAGGTCTTCGTAGGGTGTGGCGGAGGTGGCAGCTGTTGAGATTACGTCAGCAACTTGTGGAAGGACGTCGAGAGGCAGGAAACTAGCGGCGTGGGTGAACTGGGTGAGCTTGTTTGAGATTTTGGATGCTTTGAATCCGCATTCCAGGACAGTGAACCACATGGACGGGTTAAGTGGAGAGAAACATTTGAAACATTTGAAACATTTGAAACATTTTATTATGCCTTAACAGTACATCTTATATATTATCTATACAATAATTTGTAGCATTAAGGCAGCCCATAGGAAGCAAGCTTTTCGGGCAATAATTGATCAATTATGGTATAAATTGAATCTAGTATGTAACATAAATATAACATTAAACAAGTACGAGAACACCCCCAAACCCCCTTCCATCATTGTGACTGTCAACAACAGGTTGTTGGCACAACTCACGAAACAACAAATAACTGACATAGCATCACAAAATTTTAATCATTTGTGACGTGTAGTTAGTATTTATTCAGCATGTATTTTTTAAGATGTTTCTTAAAAGAATATAGTGAAGGAAGAACTTTTACGTCATCTGAAGAGCATTCCATGTTTTAGGGCCAAGATAAGAGAGTGAATGTTGGAACATTGTTAGGCTATGTATTGGAAAAACGGATGTTATGTTGGGTGCGTGTAGGATAATTGTGATGTGGGTTGTTGCAGTAATGCATTATTTTCACTGTAATAGTTTTAAACATATAGATGCAATTTCTAATTTGTTGATATCAAAAAGTTTAATGTGTGTAATTTGTTTAAAAAGGGGTTGGTATGTGCGTAGAATCACTGTCAGTAATAATCCTAATTAGTCGTTTCTGCATTCTTAATAGAGGCAGTAAATGCGTGGGGTAAGTGGTGCACCAGATTGGTGTACAGTAATGGAAATGTGGTAAGACATGGCATCGTAAAGCGTTTTCATTATATAGTCGGGTAAAAAATCTTTTACTCTGTATAGAAGGGATATAGTTCTTGATAATTTCAGTATGAGGTTTGTTATATGAGGTTTGAATGTCATTTTATCATCCAGTGTTACACCCAAGAGTGTGTGTTCCTCATTCTTTAATGATGGAGTTGTTATATATTAATGGTGGAAGCAAGTTTAGTGGCCTATTGGTAAATAACATGTAGAAAGTTTTACTTAAATTTATAATCAATCTGTTACTTAGACAACCATTTTTTAAGAATTTGGAGCTCAGAATTGGCAGTGTGTATCATGTTGACTGGATTTGTATCTGTAATGTAGAGGGTTGAGTCGTCAGCGAAGAGTATGGTTTTAAGGTTGTTAAAGATAAGGGAAATATCATTTATATAGATAAGGAATAAAATAGGACCTAACACGCTTCCCTGGGAAACCCCATATCGAACGGTTAGTGATGGTGATATACTATCGAGTAGTTTTGTTGACTGTGTTCTATTGAATAAGTAATCTCTAAACCAATCATTTACAGTTCCTCGTATCCCATAATGTTGTAATTTTCGAAGTAGTATATCATGTCTTACTGTGTCAAATGCTTTAGTGAAATCAATGTAGATGCTTAAAAGAGAATGCTGTGAATCCAAGCTAGTGTATATTTCCTCGGTGAAAGTTTTTAAAGCTGTAAAAGTGTTCCTGCCTGTACGAAAACCAAACTGTCTGGGATCAATAATAGTTTTAGACTCAAGAAAATTTAGTAGGGATTTTTTCATTAATTTTTCAAAAATTTTTGAGAAAATACTTAACAGTGATATGGGTCTATAATTGGGTCTTAATGACATCTTTAGGACCTTTTTTGTGGATAGGTATAACAGTGGCATGCTTAAGGCACTGTAGAAATTCACCTCTGTTAATAGATTGATTGAATAAGATCGATAATGGTATTGCTAATTGGTTTCTGTTTTCTTTGATAATAGATGTTGAGAATTCATAAGTGTTACTTTTTTTGTTTTTTAGGGAATTAATGACTCTTATAACATCTTGTGGATGGACTGGAAGAACTACCATGGAATTAGGATAGTCACCTCTAAGGAAGTTAAGTGGATCAGTAGTAGATTGTGGAAAACCGCGGTCTAACTCAGGGGCAATATTTGTGTAAAATTCATTAAACGCTGTAGCAATATCTAGAGAAGTATTTATTTATTATTATTGTATGTGACGTTATCTATCTTAATAGATTTACGGTTGTTATTGGTAGTTGGTTGATAATGTTCCACATTTTTTTTGTATCATTCTTAAAGTTACAAAATATCTTAGTGTAATAAGATTGTTTGGCCTGTCTAATAGTTTGGTTAAGTGTGTTACGATAGTGTTTGTAATAATCTTCGGTAACAGCACCTACTTTATAGTCCTTGTATAGATTGTTTTTAGTTTTTATGGAGTTGATAACTGCTTGAGTGATCCACGGGTTGTTTAAACGTTTCTCACTTACAAATTTTGTTTTAAGAGGAAAGCTTTCATTATATATTTCATGTAGTTTTCAAGAAACTTGTTGAAGTTAGAATTTAAGGTAGATATTAACAAATCATTCCATTCAATAGCACTTAGTTTGTTCGAAAAAATTAGCTTGTTTCGTTTTAGTTGTCGATCTAAATACAATTTTGTGAAGTTTATGTGATTTGATTGGCTTAGAGATATTAAGGAATATTGGGAGGTGGTCTGATATTGGATAATGTATTATTCCAGATGTATAGTTACTATTAAAGTTTGTAAATATATGGTCCGCAAAGATGGTTTACTTAAATTAGAGCTATCAGGGAAGCGTGTTGGTCGTGAGATATGTGGAAAAAGTTTATAGTTTGCAACGTGCTAAGAAAATTATTTGTTGGAGCATGTGTACTGTGTTCAAGTAAGTTGATATTCAGGTCTCCAATAATTACGGTTTTATTTTTCTTAATGATATCTTTTTGCAAAAGAGTATATAAAATATTAGTGAAATCT
>JACEEZ010010408.1:12500-17500 GCA_016584305.1 Chionoecetes opilio
TCCCTTTTCTAATTTTTTTTCATATTTTCCTTCAATTAATCCATCATATTAATCCCTTTTATACCCACAACTAAACTCTTCTCTGGTAATCCCTTCATAAATCCCTTCCATAAATCCCTTCTTTTCACCTCTTCTCTCGTTAATCCCTTTTACAGTCTGCCATTTCGCGTGTAATCCCTTCGTGTTTTGCCAATTCCGTCACCCTTTCGAGGGATTACCTGTGCACGCTAATTACCTACAGGTGTGTGTGTGTGTGTGTGTGTGTGTGTGTGTGTGTGTGTGTGTGTGTGTGTGTGTGTGTGTGTGTGAGGGGGATTTAACTGGTTTGGGACATCTTTTTGATCTTGGATTGAGGGATTAACGCCCCATGATATTACGTGTGTGTGTTTGTGTGTGTGTGTGTGTGTGTGTGTGTGTGTGTGTGTGTGTTGTGTGTGTGTGTGTGTGTGTGTTTTGTTTTGTTGTGTGTGTATTAATTTTTATTGGTTTCAAGTAGATCAATTATTTACGTGTGTATGTATGTGTGTCTATGTATGTTTGTGTGTGTGTGTGTGTGTGTGTGTGTGTGTGTGTGTGTGTGTGTGTGTGTGTGTGTGTGTGTGTGTGTGTGTGTAATCAATCCCCTATCTCCATTTTTGTTTACAATGACTAAAGGAAGAATAGAGAAAGTAAAAAAATAAAAATAAAATAAGAAAAAAAAAGTAGCAGGAAAAAGAAGAGAAAAAATAATATGTTGGACTTGAAGAAAAATAGAAATTAATTAAAAAATAAAGAAAAGAAGAGAGAGAGAGAGAGAGAGCAGGAGAGAGAGAGAGAGGAGAGAGAGAGAGAGAGAGAAGGGGAGAGAGAGGGGAGAGGGGAGAGAGAGAGACCCGAGGGTCTAATATTGTTCGCATTTTTCTCTCCCTCGGTTTACCCCTTCTCTCTCTTCTCTCTCTCTCTCCTCTCTCTCTCTCTCTCTCTCTCTCTCTCTCCTCTCCTCTCTCCTCCTCTTCTCTCCTCTCTCTCTCTTCTCTCTTGTCCAGTTTTGTCTCCGTTCTTCACTCCTGTCTGACTCTCTCTCTCTCTCCCTTCCCATCCCTCTCTCCCTCTCTCTCCTCCTCTCTCTCTCTCTCTCTCTCTCTCTCTCTCTCCTCCTCTCTCTCTCTCTCTCTCTCTCTCTCTCTCTCTCTCATGTTTACACAATTTTTTGGTAACATTTCTTTTATTTTCTCAAGATAAAACAATAAATTTCAAAAGGGAAAAAAATAGAAGAGAGAATAAATTTTAAACGAGAGGGACAAAAATATATAAATGCAGGGAAGAGGAAATTGTGGGCTGTAATTTCCCTGCGAGAGAAATGGTCGTGTTTCCCCTGACGGCCCGTTTTCTTCGCGGTAGAAAACGGTCATTCTTATGTTGTGACGTCATGTTTATAAATTGCTCTCTATCTATCTATCTAGCTATGTATCTATCTAGCTATGTATCTATCTGACTATTTATCTATCTATCTATCTATCTATCTATCTATCTAGCTATGTATCTATCTGACTATTTATCTATCTATCTATCTATCTAGCTATGTATCTATCTATCTATCTATCTAGCTATGTATCTAATCTGACTATTTATCTATCTATTTATCTATCTATCTAGCTATGTATCTATCTATCTATATGACTATTTATCTATCTATCTATTTATCTATCTATCTATCTAGCTATGTATCTATCTGACTATTTATCTATCTATCTATTTATCTATCTATCTATTTATCTATCTATCTATCTAGCTAGCTATGTATCTATCTATCTATCTATATGACTATTTATCTATCTATCTATTTATCTATCTATCTATCTATCTAGCTATCTAGCTATGTATCTAATCTGACTATCTATCTATCTATCTATCTATCTATCTATCTATCTATCTAGCTATGTATCTATCTATCTATATGACTATTTATCTATCTATCTATCTATCTATCTATCTATCTATCTATCTATCTAGCTATGTATCTATCTATCTATATGACTATTTATCTATCTATCTATCTATCTATCTATCTATCTATCTATCTATCTATCTATATGACTATTTATCTATCTATCTATCTATCTATCTATCTATCTATCTATCTATCTATCTATCTATCTATCTATCTATATGACTATTTATCTATCTATCTATCTATCTATCTATCTATCTATCTATCTATCTATCTATCTATCTAGCTATGTATCTATCTATCTATATGACTATTTATCTATCTATCTATCTATCTATCTATCTATCTATCTATCTAGCTATGTATCTATCTATCTATATGACTATTTATCTATCTATCTATCTATCTATCTATCTGTCTAGCTATGTATCTATCTATCTATATGACTATTTATCTATCTATCTATCTATCTATCTATCTATCTATCTATCTATCTGTCTAGCTATGTATCTATCTATCTATATGACTATTTATCTATCTATCTATTTATCTATCTATCTATTTATCTATCTATCTGTCTAGCTATGTATCTATCTATCTATTTATCTATCTATCTATCTAGCTATGTATCTATCTATCTATATGACTATTTATCTATCTATCTATTTATCTATCTATCTGTCTAGCTATGTATCTATCTGACTATTTATCTATCTATCTATTTATCTATATCTATCTATCTATCTATCTTTCTGGCTATGTATCTATATGATTATTTATCTATCTAGCTATTTATCTATCTATCTATTTTGCTATGTATCTATATGACTATTTATCTATCTATCTTTCTAGCTGTGTATCTATATGATTATTTATCTATCTATCTATCTATTTATCTATCTATCTATATATTTATGTATTTATATATCTATTTAAATGTATTTTGATTTATTTATTTACCTCTTTCTATATCTATCTATCTCTCTATCTATCTATTTAACTCTATCAATCTATCTATCTCTGTATATATATCTAACTTTATCTATCAATCTATTTATCTCTTTTTACCTAGTCTATCGATCTATCTATCAATCAATTTATTTACCTGTCTATCTATCTATCTATCTATCTATATCTATCTATCTATCTATCTATCTATCTATCTATCTATCTATCTATCTATCTATCTATCTATCTATCTATCTATCTATCTATCTATCTATCTATCTATCTATATATCAATCTATCTATCTATCTATCTATCTCTATCTATCTATCTATCTATCTATCTATCTATCTATCTATCTATCTATCTATCTATCTATCTATCTATCTATATATCTATATATCAATCTATCAATCTATCTATCTATCTATCTATCTATCTATCTATCTATCTATCTATCTCTCTCTCTCTCTCTCTCTCTCTCTCTCTCCTTCTCTTCTCTCGTCTTTCTCTCCTCTCCTCTCCTCTCATCCTCGTCCAAAATCTCCTCTCCTCTCCCTCTCTCTCTCTCTCTCTCTCTCTCTCTCTCTCTCTCATCTCTCTCTTCTCTCTCTCTCTCGATCTCTCTCTCTCCTCTCTCTCTCTATCTATCTATCTATCTATATATCAATCTATCTATCTATCTATCTATCTATCTATCTATCTATCTATCTATCTATCTATCTATCTATCTATCTATCTATCTATCTATCTATCCATCAGTCCATTGGGATTATTTGAGACTATCTGAAGGGATTAATGCATCAGAGAGATTAGGAAATTTCACACTTTTCACATATATATTTTTTCTTTTCTTATTTATTTTCTTTTATTATTCTGACTTGTAAAGGATTAAGCAGATTGACTTTTTTCCTGACCTTTTCATTTTGACCCCTTTGACCTTTTAACTTGACCCCCCTTCCTGCCCCCCTTTTTAACCCCTCCATTGCCTCCCCCTTTCCTAAATCCATTTCTTTGAGATTTCCAAAATGTTATTCAATTTGGAAATGATTTTAATTTGATGAGATATATTTTTGTATCATTTTTTTTTGTTTGTTTGTAGTCTTGTTGTTTTTGTTATTTGTTTATTTGTTTGTTTATTTAGTTGTTTGTTTAAGTGTGTGTGTGTGTGTGTGTGTGTGTGTGTGTGTGTGTGTGTGTGTGTGTGTGTGTGTGTGTGTGTGTGTGTGTGTGTGTGTGTGTGTGTGTGTGTGTGTCTGTGTGTCTGTCCCTTTATTCTCTATTATCACTACTGAACCTCTCTATCTCTTATCTCTCTCTCTTTCTCTCCTCTCTCTTCTCCTCTCTCTCTCTCCTCTCTCTCTCGTCTCTCTCTCTCTCTCTCTCTCTCTCTCCTCTCTCTCTCTCTCTCTCTCTCTCTCTCTCTCTCTCTCTCTCTCTCTCTCTCTCTCTCTCTCTCTCTCTCTCTCTCTCTCTCTCTCTCTCCCCTCAAATAACACCCAATTATTTCCTTAAGACTTTCACAATAAATAAAAAATAAATATAATTCACCCTCTGTCAAATTTCCAAAATCATAATATTAAAATAATCCCAAAATAGCCAGCAATCAAGAGGGATTTAAACCATAAGTGGAAAAATTGATAAAAAAAAAATATAATCCCCTATAAATATCCTCGGCGTATCTTGGGTGATTTAAAGGGATTTATATTAGAGTAGGAAGGGGATTATATTTATTTATTAGGAAGGAAAGGAAATGGGAAAGGAAAAATGAAAAAAATTATATTTGGGGTGACTATGTTACGGTGGGGGTTGTTATGTTACGGTGGGGGTTATTATTTACGGGGGGGTTATTATGTTACGGTGGGGGGTTATTATGTTACGGTGGGGGGTTATTATGTTACGGTGGGGTTATTATGTTACGGTGGGGGTTATTATTTTATGGTGGGGTTATTATTTTATGGTGGGGGGTTATTATTTTATGGTGGGGGTTATTATTTTTTTGGTGGGGGTTATTATTTTATGGTGGGGGGTTATTATGTTACGGTGGGGGTTATTATGTTAACGGTGGGGGTTATTATGTTACGGGGGGGTTATTATGTTACGGTGGGGGTTATTATGTTACGG
>JACEEZ010010408.1:22500-27821 GCA_016584305.1 Chionoecetes opilio
TGTGGCCGGCTTAATGACTCCACTGAATACCTGTCTACTGAGTCCATTCCAATCATTTACCACCCTATTTTTATTTACTACTGCTACTTCGACTACTACTACTACTACTACTACTACTACTACTACTACTACTACTACTACTACTACTACTACATAAGAAATACCTAACCTAAGTAACACGGCGGAGTATACATCACTGTGACGCACTAGTTTTCATCACCACTACACTTGCCCGCTGTGTTTGAATGCTTGACGAAAGACTTCATATAACATGACCTCATTTTTTGAAATATTTTGTTTGTTTTTACTTTATAAACTTTATTTTATGCTTATTATTTAGCTGTACATCGAAAATAGCTAAGATAACGTTGTAGTTGTGACTTTAGATGTTAAATAAATCAGATATAAGTCAGAGTGCAGCCGTCAGAACACTCGCTGACAGTGATACCAACAGACAACATGACGAACACGGATACCAACATCACCGCAAGACTATACACTATTTTGCTACATGATAAGGCTATAACTGTACATGTTTTCGTCTTTAATATAATAAATCTAAATATTGAGTAGTAATTTTGGATAATTGGCTCACTTAATGTATAAAATATAATAGATTCAGAAGGACAAGCATCACGCATAGGTTGGCAGCGCTGAGTCGGGCCGCGTTGAGTCACCTGTTCAGCATCATCCCCTCAACTCTGTATTATTAGTGTTTACGCGGTGTTTACGTGTGTTGACGTGTGTTTACGGCTACAGTAGTTCAAGCAGTGATACGTGGATACCCTGGCGTCAGTGTAGCGTCCCTGCGGCGGCTGACAGAAGGGAAGGAGGTGAGGAAGGGAACATAACACCAGCGGGAGGTAAGGTGGTGTAATACCTGGTCTGTTTTCTCCATGTCTCCCGCGCCGTAGCCATTATTAAGGCCATGTCACACGGTCACTTTTTCCGACATCTTTTAGTAGCTAACGCGTATCAGGCATCATTTGACGCCTGATACCGGCATCTTTTGGTGGCAAACGCGTATCAGGCATCATTTGACGCCTGATACCGGCATCTTTTAGTAGCGAACGCGTATCAGGCATCATTTGACGCCTGATACCGGCATCTTTAGGTAGCAAACACGTATCAGGCATCATTTGACGCCTGATACCGGCATCTTTTAGTAGCAAACACGTATCAGGCATCATTTGACGCCTGATACCGGCATCTTTTAGTAGCAAATGCGTATCAGGCATCATTTGACGCCTGATACCGGCATCTTTTAGTAGCAAATGCGTATCAGGCATCATTTGACGCCTGATACCGGCATCTTTAGGTAGCAAACACGTATCAGGCATCATTTGACGCCTGATACCGGCATCTTTTAGTAGCAAACGCGTATCAGGCATCATTTGACGCCTGATACTGGCATCTTTTAGTAGCAAACGCGTATCAGGCATCATTTGACGCCTGATACCGGCATCTTTTAGTAGCAAACGCGTATCAGGCATCATTTGACGCCTGATACCGGCATCTTTTAGTAGCAAACGCGTATCAGGCATCATTTGACGCCTGATACTGGCATCTTTTTAGTAGCAAACGCGTATCAGGCATCATTTGACGCCTGATACTGGCATCTTTTAGTAGCAAACGCGTATCAGGCATCATTTGACGCCTGATACCCGGCATCTTTTAGTAGCAAACACGTATCAGGCATCATTTGACGCCTGATACTGGCATCTTTTAGTAGCAAACGCGTATCAGGCATCATTTGACGCCTGATACTGGCATCTTTTAGTAGCAAACGCGTATCAGGCATCATTTGACGCCTGAATACCGGCATCTTTTAGTAGCAAACACGTATCAGGCATCATTTGACGCCTGATACCGGCATCTTTTAGTAGCAAACGCGTATCAGGCATCATTTGACGCCTGATACCGGCATCTTTTAGTAGCAAACACGTATCAGGCATCATTTGACGCCTGATACTGGCATCTTTTAGTAGCAAACGCGTATCAGGCATCATTTGACGCCAGATACTGGCATCTTTTAGTAGCAAACGCGTATCAGGCATCATTTGACGCCTGATACTGGCATCTTTTAGTAGCAAACGCGTATCAGGCATCATTTGACGCCTGATACCGGCATCTTTTAGTAGCAAACACGTATCAGGCATCATTTGACGCCTGATACCGGCATCTTTTAGTAGCAAACACGTATCAGGCATCATTTGACGCCTGATACCGGCATCTTTTAGTAGCAAACGCGTATCAGGCATCATTTGACGCCTGATACCGCATCTTTTAGTAGCAAAACACGTATCAGGCATCATTTGACGCCTGATACCGGCATCTTTTAGTAGCAAACGCGTATCAGGCATCATTTGACGCCTGATACCGGCATCTTTTAGTAGCAAACGCGTATCAGGCATCATTTGACGCCTGATACCGGCATCTTTTAGTAGCAAACGCGTATCAGGCATCATTTGACGCCTGATACCGGCATCTTTTTAGTAGCAAACGCGTATCAGGCATCATTTGACGCCTGATACCGGCATCTTTTAGTAGCAAACGCAGAGTCGGGCATGTTCGTTCTTTTGCCAGCAATAGCAGTGATTTTGCCATCCTTGTTGACATCTCGGAGCAGCGACGCCACGCAAGACTTGTACGACCTTCACATTGCAGTGAAATAAAGAGAAATTACCAATCTTGGGTGGTCAAGAGATGCTGTTCTCTATGTGATATGTTTAGGGAAAATTAGTGCTGTATTTAGGGATGTTTAGGGAAAATTAGTGCTGTATATAGGGATGTTTAGGGAAAATAAGTGCTGTATATAGGGATGTTTAGGGAAAATAAGTGCTGTATATAGGGATGTTTAGGGAAAATTAGTGCTGTATATAGGGATGTTTAGGGAAAATAAGTGCTGTATATAGGGAATATAGCTGTATTGTATAGTAATAGTAATATGGTGTAGGTGAGAAGAGAAAAATAAGGATGAGGAGGAAAATAAAGTGTTTGGTAGAGTAGGGAAGGAGAAATATATAGGATTTTACTCTCTATATACAAGACACGTGTAGGATATGGTACATGCGTGTTGTTTAGATTTTTTTTACGTATGATTTAGATATATAGTTACGTTTTGAGTTATTGATGAGAAGTTATGACGGAAAATGTTGATAAAAACAAATTTAATAGGCATTTAATAGGCTGCGCGTGTTTTTATTATAGAAACGTGGATAATATATGTTATTTTTACTTGATTTAGGAATTCAAGCAAGGTTTATTTATGAAGGGAAATGTAAAGAGGGAAGGACATTTTATAGATGCCAGTAGAAGCAGAGTAACTAAGATAGAATAAGATCTTAGCTACTCTGGTAGGAAGATGCTCGTAGCCGAAACGCCGTATGACAACACGCGCACCTTTGGCCACCAGTACGGGCATCTTTTGGTAGCAAAATACCAAAAGATGCCGGAAAATATTGCTCGTGTGACACGGCCTTAAGTGTTACTGTTTTACCCCTACTACTACTACTACTACTACTACTACTACTACTACTACTACTACTACTACTACTACTAATACTACTAATACTAATACTAATACTAATACTTGTACTACTACTACTACTACTACTACTACTACTACTACTACTACTACTACTACTACACTACCGTAGATAACACTAAAGTCGCCAGGACAAAGTTTTTTTCTGTTTACAGACGTGTGGTGGCGTTAATACTTACATTTCCACATCCATGGTTTCAGGACAGTTAGAAGGGGCTATCTGGAGAGTCTGTGTCATTTTGTGTCTTCATCTGTGTCATAGTATGGCTATAAATGAACAAGTTACAAAAATATCACCAGACTGGCGACCAACAATTAGGTCACCATCTAGGGTTTATTTACTGGGTGTCCTCCCGCCGTCGTCGTCGCGCGAAAAAAAAATGAGTTGCAAAATTGTAAACCGTCTATACTTGCAGCTACAAAGCATAAAACAACGCTGAAACAGGGTAGATTATACAGTCATGATATAAACTACTGTGTATCATCTTCAGTGGCACAGACACAGCAGTAGTGATGCTATAATTCGTAATATTTGGCGGCTGGCGACATTAGTGCAGGTAGCGACTATACTGTTATCTACGGTACTACTACTACTACTACTACTACTACTACTACTACTACTACTACTACTACCACCACAACTACTACTACTACTACTACTACTACTACTACTACTACTACTACTACTACTACCACCACCACAACCACTACTACTACTACTACTACTACTACTACCACCACCACCACAACCACTACTACTACTACTACTACTACTACTACTACTACTACTACTACTACTACTACTACTACTACTACCACCACTATAACTACCACTACTACTGCTATCCAATCACATCCTCTTATCCTCTTAATGCCGGGTAAATCAGTGCATTCTTGGCTGGATTCCTCTTGGATTTAGATAGTAAAGGAGGAGGAGGAGGAGGAGGAGGAGGAGGAAGAGGAGGAGGAGGAGGAGGAGGAGGAGGAAGAGGAGGAGGAAGAGGAGGAGGAGGAGGAGGAGGAGGAGGAGGTAGTAGTAGTAAGGAGAAGTAAATGGAGAAGTGATGTAGGAGGGAGAGGAAGAAAGAAGAAGAAGAAAGAAGGGAGAAGAGAAGAGAAAGAAATAAGAAAATGAAGCGGAGGAAGAGGAGGAAGAGGAGGAAGAGGAGGAGAAGGGGAAGAGGAAGAGGAATGAAGAAGGAAGAGGAAGTAAAGGAGGAGGGGGAAGAAGAAGAAGAAGAAGAAGAGGATATTGATGATTACGATGAGAGAAAAAATATACAATCATTACTTTTTGATCTCTTCTTCTCTTCTTCTCCTCCTCTTCCTCCTCTTTCTCTCATTTGTCTTCCACCTTCTGCTTCCTAATTATAATATTCTTCCTGTTTCTTCTCTTACGCACCTCCTCCTCCTCCTCCTCCTCCTCCTCCTCCTCCTCCTCCTCCTCCTCCTCCTCCTCCTCCTCCTCCTCCTCCTCCTCCCTCCTCCCCCTCCTCCCCCTAAGTCCACTTCATAATTACCATATTTACCTCTGTTGTCCAAAGGCTTACAGAGAGGAGGAGGGAGGGGGAGAGGAGGAGGAGGAGGAAGTAAAAGTTTTAGATACTAGACTAAGAAGACCTACAATTTCCTCTCTCTCTCTCCCCTTCTCTCTCTCTTTTCCTCTCCTCTCTCTCTTTTCTCCTCTCTCTCTCGCTCTCTCTCTCTCTCCTTCTCTCCCCTCTCCCTCTCTCTCTCTCTCTTTTCTCCTTCCCCTAATCAATTTTTAAACCCC
>JACEEZ010010409.1:0-22578 GCA_016584305.1 Chionoecetes opilio
TTAAAAAATTGCTAACTAATAAATACCTTATCAATGGGAAAAACTCCCCGCTTTCATGATGATTTTATTTAGTAACGCAATTATCATGGTTCTAATCTTATCAAAAACGAAATATTCACGGAAAGCTAATGAAATTCCGCTTCTATTGATATTCCCCATGTAAAAAGTTTTCTCGCAATATATTAAATGGAGGTTAATTTGGTTAGGCAAATTTCTGTAGATAAAAGGAAATTACCTTAAAATCTAGGGAGTTGTCTCCTCTACACAATTCTTAAATTACGTGTCTCCGACGCATTATTTGCTTCCCCACCCGAAAACCCCGCTTTCCCCACAGGTACCCAAACTTGCTTGGGGGTTAGTGGGGGGAGTCATGGGCAAACACTAGAAATTTACCGGAAAAATAGTCAGTGTCTCAGAAAATGACCGCGCAGTCCTCGCCCATTTTACCAAAAGCACTAATTTTAGGCAAGGAAAATCTAGTCAGTGTTTCAGAAAATGACCGCGCAGTCCTCGTTCATTTTTATAAAAAGCACTAATTTTACCAAGGAAAAATAGTCAGTGTCTCAGAAATGACTGCCCCGGGTCCTCGTCCATTTTTACCAAAAGCACTAATTTTAGGCAAGGAAAATCTAGTCAGTGTTTCAGAAATGACGCGCAGTCCTCGTTCATTTTACCGGTATCTTCCCTTAATATTCTACTAACTTAACCATTACCTTCGGCGAGAGTTCCCGGATTTTTCAGGACGAGAATTTCGGTAGACGAGGGGTCCCAGGTACCGTTCTCATTATCCCTGAATGATACCATTAGGTCACTCAGAATGTCTGCCTCTTAACGCCCTTGAATTATATGATTATAGGGCCCAAACCATGATGTCTGCCCCTTTTGCCCCTGAATTATTAGGTTAATCAGGATGGCTGGCCCTTTATTGCCCTAGAAATATTTATTTAAAAGTCAATCAGGATGTCTGCGCCTTAAATCATTCCCTCCAAATTTGTTTATTTCTGGTCAATCTGTACTGTCAATGGTATCTACTCCTTTCTGTAGGGGAAGCACACTCGGTTCACAACCGAGAAGTCCCGGGTTCGATCCCCGGGTGGAGCGGAAACAGTTGGGCTGTTTCCTTAAAACCCGAGCCCCCGGTCCACCGAGCAGTGAATGGGTACCGGGGGGTTAGCCGGGGGTTTGTAAAACCCCCTCCGGGGTGCTGGCTTCGGCCAACACTATAAGCACTAGCAGACAGCTCTCTAGGGGTAGTCTGCGAGAGAGCTGTCTGGTTACAGCAGAGATCTATCTCAGCTGCGTCAATAAAATGACGAAATTTTTCAAACATATTCATAAACATCAATCAGAGACCCTTCTTTATCGCTTTAAACATGATACATCGATTTGTTGTGTCAAGCCAGATGCCAGCTGAGTAATCAGCTGATTAATGTTTGTAAACATTATTTATCTCGTGACAGCCTTGTGATTGGCTGATAGATCTGAATAGATAATATAAACACTGCTGTGATTCGCTATTAGCGAGGATGACGTCATTGTATTCGCCAGCCAATCAGCTGTCTCTGTGGAGATACTCCGAGATACTCCTCCTTGCGCCCGGGGTAAGTCCATCTCGGCGGTTTATTCAAAAAGCCTCGGCGCAAGAGGGGGGCGGGGGTTGCGCCGGAGTAGCATTTACGCCATACTTATACCGTTTGACTTACGCTTTTTTGCTGGATCTGGCCCCTGGTGGATATAGTTTTGATCTTTGGTTACGCAAATTTTCTTTTATGATGTCCTCACTTGGAAGTAACGCCTTAATTTCCTTCAGCTGATAAGCCACCCAGGTTATTGCTGTAAATCTGGCTAGTTATCTTCTGTTTCTGCTGTTTTTCTCTTCTTTTTGGTGATGCATTTTATAGTGAGATAGCAGCATAATCAGGTGCGTGGTTGTGGTCATTTGCGGGTACAGAGAGAGAGAGAGAGAGAGAGAGAGAGAGAGAGAGAGAGAGAAAAGAGAGAAGGAGACAAAGAGAGAGAGAGAGAGAGAGAGAGAGAGAGAGGGGCCGGCGCGGCGATTTTTTTAGTTAACGCAAATTTTATGCATGGTACCCTAATACTGCTTTTATCAGAAAACGAAATATATCATGGAAAGTTAATAAAATTCTGCTTCTATTGATATATTCCATATTATAAGTTGTCTCACAAATTTTTACATGACGACGAGTTTTAAGTGAATTTTAAGTTCATGCATATTTCTTCAGAGCCCATAATGACCTTTATTAAATGTGTTTTACTGTGTTTAGTGATAATCTTATAGAACAAACATTTCCGAAGATAAAAGTATATCATTTATACATGTATAACATGATATACTGCGGGGTCATGCCTTGAGAACTTCCCCGGGTCTAGAGTGAACGGAGAGGGCCCTGGCATTAAGATGGCGCCCATAAATCGAGATGTCACTACTCAAGGTACTCTAGTCCAAGTACCAGACACAGGAATAAAACATCGTCCACCCTCCAATGCACGCTAAAGCTCAAAAACCACATTTGGCAATCGGACTAATACGTACATAAAGAAAAATATGAAAACTTTTCTCTTTTCCTTTTCCTTTTCACTTTTCTCTCAATTCTTTTCTCTAAAGAAAAGGAATAAAAACTAACCATATAAGCTTGACGTTTGCTGGTTCCCTTAACTGTGTGGCACTTGCTGGTCGAGTGTCCTAGTCTTGGGGACCTACGTGAGCAATTCTTGTCCCGGTATCTACCGGTGACGGTGCCTACCGTCTCTCCCTGGCATTGAGAGAGAGGTGTTTCTCCCCGGGACATGAGGTTCATACCTTTATTGAGAGGGTTGGCCTTCTCAACAAGTTATGATATTTGTTATATTCTTTTATTATTGGTTTGAATGCACTATTGTTCTTTTATATATTTTGTTATTTTATATATTTTGATTAAATCTTAACATTTGTTTGTTAATATTACTTTTACTGTCTCTTATGTAAGCAGGCGTCAATAACCCCGCAGTTGCGGCGCCTGAAAACTATAATATCTATCTATCTAACCCTGCCCAACCTACCGTGGCGGAGTAGCGAGCGGGTGGCGGCCAGCCTGTGCCCCGCCCGCCGCCTCTCTCAAAACTCGCCGTCATCCGCCTCACCTGAGCCTTCCTGAAGAAGATAGGTCAGCTCCCATGCATGTGATAGCACCATAGGAGATCACCAGTGATCATAGGATTCATCAAAGGGTCCTCTCTCCCCTACTTAATATTACCAAGGAGATCTACGCTGGCGGAGTAGCAGGCGGCGGCGGGGCCTGCCCCGCCGTTCTCTCACACACCCGTTATCCGCTTTACCTGTGCCTTCCTGAAGCAGACAGGTCAGCTCCCACGCCTGTGATAGCACCATAGGATCAGGACTTATAAGCGAAATTATTTTTCAAACGATTCGTTCCGATCAGAAACAATATTATAAACGTTTCGTTTTTCGTTCCTCCGCCAAACAAAACGTTCCTGAACCGGTTAGAAAGAAATGAAAACCGGTCTGAACGTTATTCTGAAACATGTATTGAATATGCTATTAGCCCAAATAAATAATAATGCCTATACATGACTACATTCTTATAGATATTGTACGAAGGCAGGCAGTGCCTTCATCAGGGGTGAGATCATTTCGCGCCGGACACTTGTGATTCGTTCCGGCATCTCTGGCTACTGAGCGGTGATTGGTGGCTTGTGTGGCGCCGTGACAAAGAAAGGAAATAGAGGGGGTGCCTAGCGGCATTCCCGGGCAGTCAGAAAGAGAGACGTGGGAGAGGGAGACGCGCGCCGGGGAAGAGACGCCGGAGCAGGGAGCAGAGGGGGAACTGCGGTGCCCAGTGGAGTTTGTAGACTCGCCTGGGCCGTAATTACCTCAGGGGCAGGCGAGCCAAGGGTAGAGGAAGTACCCTAGGTTTGAGGCGCCTGTGGAGGTGACAGCTGGACTGTTCCTGCTGGTGTAACCCGGTGTATGGTAAGGCGACGTGACGTCTCCCGTGTAGTGTTGTGGCGCCTGCCGAGGCGGCCGCTGTGTGTTGTGCCGGTGGTGTACTGTGTTGTGGTTATGTAGTGTCTCCCTGCGACGG
This sequence comes from Chionoecetes opilio, assembly GCA_016584305.1. Taxonomy (NCBI): domain Eukaryota; kingdom Metazoa; phylum Arthropoda; class Malacostraca; order Decapoda; family Majidae; genus Chionoecetes; species Chionoecetes opilio. The sequence continues at coordinate 4,104 of JACEEZ010010409.1, forward strand.
CCGCATAGGTCGGGGGTTGTGACGCGTGTTGTAGTGTCTAGGAGTTGTATATTTGTAGTGAGTGACCTTGAAACTTGTACTGTGAGTTACTTGAATATAACACCGTGAAAGGAACCTTTGTGTTTGCCTAAGCCTCTCCCCCCTGAGTGTGTGAACAGCCAGAGAAGAGGAACACAGCCTGGTAAGTCCTTAATTCCTAGCACGAGCCCGGTTACGTGCTACGCGTCCCCCTCTGTCTTAAGCACCTGCCTGCTTCCCTGCATCTCAAGAGAGCAGCCCGGAGCAGGTGTAGAGGAGTCTAGCTGAGGAACAGCAAAAGGGGGGCGTTCGTTTCAATATATTAAGCGATACATTTCAGGGTGCACAGTATCCAACAAAATCAAACCCTTAGATGTAGTAAGAAGTATATTGTTATACGACTTAAATAAGGCAACACATTTACATATTCAATACAGGAGGCGTAGGGTAGAAGTATGCAATCTCAGTTGCCGTAAAGTAAAGACATAAACCACTAAATTATTTATTATATTATATATGGCAAAAAAATATATTAATTCGTAATATCGCCAACCCACTAATTGAATAAACCTAATCAATGAAATCAATGAATACATGTGGTACTCTAAGGACTCGAATTTAGGACACTCACACCGAAATTTGGCTCACCAAGCATTATAGACTGGAACAATTTTAAGATAACTTAACACTCAGGCATTTTTGAGTAAAAGTTGGCAAACACACTTTTCTAGGGGTATTTTTTGTGCTAAATCCATTTTTGGTGTTTGCCAAGCTGTATCTCTAACAGTGTCCATGAAACGCCCATCTACTGCCGTGGGCGAGTTAGGCCTGGTGACACATTATTCATCAGGTTTATTTCCGTATGTACGCGTATTTTTGGTCTAAATACAATAATTTATATATTAATAGGTAGGAATTTAGTCAGCTACGTCACGATATGAGAAAAAATGATGTATCTGTAAAAAAGAATGTTGCCAATTTTTTTTTAGCGAGTAATGTGCCAAATTTTCACATATTTTCGAAGTTATACTCACATTTTTGGTAATTTTCTCTATTTTCTTGAATTTCAGAATAGACTGTGATCGAGGAAATGACCTAAGCTGCAAAATGAGACCAAGTAGAGTTTTATAAGAACATAAGAACATAAGAAAATAAGGAAGCTACAAGAGGCCGTGAGGCCTACACGTGGTAGTTCCTGTCACCTAGCACTACCTACATCCACCTTTCATCCCCATCCATGAACCTATCCAGCCCCTCTTTAAAGCTCCCTAATGACTCCGCACTGACTACCTGTCTACTGAGTCCATTCCATTCTTTCACCACCCTATTTGTGAACCAGTTTTTCCCTATTTCCTTTCTAAATCTATGCTTTTCCAGCTTGAATCCATTACTTCTTGTTCTATCCTGGTTAAAAGCCGTAAGAACTTTTCCTACCTCTCCTTTATTAAATCCCTTTATCCACTTAAAAACTTCTATCAGATCGCCCCTTACTCTGCGTCTCTCGAGTGAGTAGCTTTAATAACTTCAATCTCTTCTCATAACTAAAGTTACGCATCCCTTGTATCATTTTGGTCATCCTTCTCTGCACTCTTTCTAACAAGGCTATATCCATCCTGTAATATGGAGACCAAAACTGAACCACATAGTCTAGGTGAGGCTTGACTAGAGCCAGATAAAGCTTTAGAATAACTTCTGCACTTTTACTTTTAACACTTCTGGTAATGAATCCTAACACTCTATTAGCTCTATTTCTAGCCTCAATACATTGTTTCCTAGGTCGGAGGTCTGGGCTCACCCTCACTCCAAGATCTTTTTCACCTTCTGATCTTTTCAGCGATACATTGCGTATGGTGTATCTATTACCAGGGTTTTTTCTGCCAACATTCATAGCACTGCACTTATCAATATTAAATTCCATCTCACTCATTAAGCCATTGGACCATCTGACTGCCCACTCATTAAGTTTATCTAAGTCTCCCTGCAATATGTTTACATCAGACTGTGATCCAATAATCCTACTTAACTTAGTATCATCAGCAAACTTGCTGATATCACTGCTAATCCCACTATCCAAGTCGTTGATGTAAATCAAAAATAGTAATGGACCCAAAACAGACCCTTGTGGAACTCCACTCGTTACCTGCCCCCATTCAGATTTAGAACCATTAATTGTAACCCTTTGTTGCCTATTACTTAGCCAAGCTCTGATCCAACGAAGAACCTTCCCATCTATTCCATGAGCCTTAACCTTATTAAGAGTCTCTCGTGTGGTACTTTGTTAAATGCCTTACTAAAGTCCAGAATATTATATCATAATCCTTATCATTATCTACCGTCTCATAAACTTTCCTATAAAAACTTAATAAATTGGTGAGACATGACCTATCTTGGTGAATCCATGTTGTGAATCATTGATCAAACTATGTTTATCTAAGTGCTCTCTAATGGTTTTTGCAATAATAGATTCCAATAATTTACCTACCACTGACGTTAGACTTACGGGTCGATAATTTGACTTTAGTCCTCTGTCTCCCTTCTTAAATATGGGAACATTTCCTTTCCTCCACAATAATGGCATATCGCCTATCTCAACCGATTTCCTAAAAATGTGCACTAACGACTCACTAACAATTCCTTGCATCCCTTTAATATCCTGGGATACATTTCATCTGGTCCTGGTGATTTAAAATTCTTCATTTTATCTATACCCTCTTCCACCATTTCCCTAGTTATCACAATATCTTTGAGTTTCTCCTCATCGCTTCCTTTGAACATCTGTTCACTTTCAGGTATTTTTTGTGTATCCTCCTCAGTAAAAACACTTAAAAATAATAATTTAGACTTTTACACATATCTTCGTCCGTATTTAAGACCTCACCCTGTCCTGACCTTAACGGCCCCACTAATTCCCTTGTCTTGGTTTTATATACCTGATAGAACCCCTTAGGGTCACTTTTCGCCTGTCCTGCTACTTTAATCTCATAATTGTTCTTAGCTACTAGAGTTAATTTCTTCACTGTTCTCGCCATCACGTTATACTGTTCTTTGCTTACCTGTCCTGCCTTGATCTAAATACATGTTTCTTTTTACTCCAATTTTGTGTTTTAAACTAGTGGTCATCCATTTTGGGTCACTCTTTCTTGACCTTATTTCCCTATAAGGAATTTTTTTTTTTTTTATAATTAAATTTTAAAATAATAAAATATTGGATATTTAATTATTTTGATTTAAAAATTTTTTTATATTTAATATTATTTTTTAAATTTATAAATTTTAATAATAATTTAAAATTTTATTATAATAATCTAAGGTTTTAAATTTATAATGGTAATTTCACACCTCTAATTTTTTTGAATAGGTATTTCATTTAATATATTAAATACATTTTAAATTTTTTTAAAAAAATTTTTAATAAAATCTAAATAATATTTTTTCCCTTTAAAATTATTATTAATATTACCCCCTTTCAATATTATCCCCATTTCTATATTAATTTTTAAAAAATTAATATTTTTTAAAAACCTTTTTTGTTTTAAATTTTTTATAATCCCCCTTATTTTGCTTCATTTTCTAAATCTTACATTACTCTCCTTTATTCTAATTAATTTACCCCAATACAACTAAAAAATTTACCTTTCCCTTTCCTCAAACCCTTTCTAAATTTTTTAAATTATCTTATCTTATTTATTTTTTTTTTGGTTCGGGGCTTAAAATACATAACCATGCTTAATTATTCATGAAATAATAAAATTCATTTAAAAAATAATGTCATAAAAAAAAACCTCAAATATTAAAAAAAAAATTTACCCCCCGCTTATTCTACCCCAATTTTTTTATAACTTTTTAAAATTTTTGGGTGTTATAAATATTCTATATTTATTATTATTTTTTAAATTTTTTTTTACCCCATCTATATAAAAATTATATATATAATTTATATATATTATTTATAAATTTTAATTATATTAAAATTAATATATATATATATAATATATCAATGGAAAAAATACCAGAGCAATTAGTGGTAACTGAAAACAGTATATGTACAAAAATAAAAAAAAATATAATAATTTTTTGTCAAAGACAGGACATTACGAATTTGGGTTAATTCTGAAAATATACGGGTAACTCTAAATACGGGGATTGAAAACAACCAATATAAGGGGCAGCAGCTTGGAGCAATGGGGCAGCATAAAAATGGTGATGGGGGAAAAAAAGGAAAAGACTGAGGCGAAATTTTGGGGGTCATGGGGGAAAAAGTAGGGGCAGGTGCTTTTAACCTTTTTTTACTTTTTGCAACTCCAAAATTTCCCTTAGAAAAAAAATTTTCATAACTAATCCCCATCTAATATTGGATGAAAAATTACATTCCGACAAAAAAACCCACTTTAACGTCCGAAAATGACGTGATACACTTTTCTAAAGGTATACGTCAACCAGACTTTCCCCCAATTAAATTTCTAGACATTTCAATAAGGATTAAAAATTTTCTATACTAAAATTACCTACAAAATTGATAATAAAAGTAAAATCTATCGTAAAAAACAAGTAGCTGTACCGAGAATTCCCCCCGGAAAAATACCCCATGAAAATTCCAACCATATAATATATCATCCATTTTTAATAATATATATAATATATTATATATAATATATAATATAATATAAAATTATATTATAATATATATATATAATATATAAAATTTTTTATATTATTTTTTAAAATATATATATATTATATATTATAATATAATTATTATATATATATATATTATTTATATATATATATATATATGGATGAATATTATATGGATTAAATTTTTCTAAAGCAAATTTTGGAAGGTAAAAAACTAAACGAAAAATTAAGTGATAACTGAAAAAGGACATTAAGAGGTAGAGGCTACTATGCTGAGGGAAGATGAGCGGTATTTGTGATGGACACCCGGGATCGTTCTGTGTCGTTTTAGTTTCATTTCTGTTTTTTTGGGTAATTTAACAGAGGACAGACGTCCCCCCTATGTACCCCCGGGGGCCCCAAAAAAAAGGGTAAATACAAAGATTAGCATTTTAAGTACACAAAAGGGAGGAAAAAAGCAATGGCAAGGGAAATGTTCCCTTTTTTTTTTTAAAACCTTGTCAAATTCAAAAGGGCGGGGGGGCCCTTTGATGGGATCTGGGTGTTAATTTAATTGGCGGGGGTTTAAAATTTACAAAGATCCGGATAAGGGTTTTTTGTGATGAGGGATATAATGTTGTTTTCCCCTGTTTAAAATTTAATTTTTATCTAAAATAAAAGATCTAAAAAATTTTTTTTTAAGGGTCTTAAATTTTTTTTACCATTTTTAAAGGGGGTTCTAAAAAAATTACGACTCCAAATTTTTTTTTTTTTTTATAAAACCCTTTTTTTTTTTGGGTTGAGTGTAAAAAAATCTTCCCAATTTGTATTTATAATTACTTTAGAAATTTAATAAAAAAGACCAAAAGGTATTTTGGCCCCCCCCCCAGTTCTCCCGGGGGGCCAAAATTATTTCCCCCTTTCCCCCCAGACACTTTTTTTCCCCCCTCCCGGATCGAAACAGGGGGGCCCCCCGCTCCCCCCGGGGTTCAAAAACCCCCGAGGGCTACCATCAACCAATAGGAAAATACCCCCAAAGCCGCCCCCGGGGGGACTTTTTGGAGCTCCGCGGAGGGGTATTGGGGGCCTCGGCCCACCACCCTTTTTTGGGGGGCCTTCGGCCCCCCAAACATGGGGTCTCCCGATAGCCCCCTTTTAAAATTTTCCCGAAATCATGGATGTATAAAGATTATTTCCCCCCCCCCCCTTCATCACCCATTACCCATCACCCCCCCCCATCCCCTCACCCATTACCCATCCCCCCCCCCCATTCACTCACCCCTTCCCATCACCCCCACCCATTTCACTCACCATTACCCCCCCCCCCCTCACCCCTTTCCCCTCACCACACACCCCTTTTCCCCACCCTTAACCATCACCCCCACCCCTTACTCACCCATTACCCCCTCACCCCCCACCCTTTACTCACCCATTACCCCTCACCACACACCCATTCACTCACCATTACCCCCTCACCCCCCCCCTATTCCCCCCACCCCTCACCATCACCCCCAAACCCCTCACCCCCCACCCTTCACTCACCCCCACCCCACCCATTACCCCCACCCCCCCCCATTCACTCACCCCTTCATTACCCATCACCCTCATCAAGGCTTCCCCAATTCTCGCAACCCACTTTTTTTTTCACAATTTCCCCTAAAGGTGCTAAAAAAAAAAAAAAAAAAGTGATGGATCATCTTAAAGGTTATGACCTTTCCCCCGGTAAACCCCGATTCCAAAAAAGTGCCATATGAGGTGTTTTTCGCCCCGGGGGGGGGGAACCTATACCCCCACACACACCGACAGACCCACTTTCGCTTTATTTATATAGCCGCAAAGCCCCCCCGGGCGGCTTTTTTGGGTAGCTCCGCGAAGGGCTATTGGGGGCCTTTGGGCCCCCACCTGTGTTGGTGGGGCCCGGGCCCCCCCCAAAAAAGGACTCTCCAGATAGCCCCTTTTTAAATTTCCCGAAACATGGATTATAAAGTAGTATTCCCCCCCACCCCTTCATCACCCATTTTACCCATCCCCCCCCCATTATCACCATTACCCCTCACCCCCCCCCCATTCATCACCATTTCCCATCACCCCCACCCACACTAAACCCCTTTTCCCATCACCCCACACCCTTCACTCACCCCTTACCCCCACCCCCCCCCCATTCCTCACCCCTTACCATCACCCCCCCCATTCACTCACCCCCTTACCCCCCACCACACACCCATGCACTCCCATTACCCCCAACCCCCCACCTATTTCCCCACCCATCACCCACACCCCCCCCCATTCACTCACCATCACCCCACACCCATTTCCATCACCCCACCCATTCACTCACCCATTCATTACCCATCACCCTAATCAAGGCTTCCTCAAACTCGCAACCATTTTGTTTTTTCAATTTCGCTAATAGGGGCTAAAAAAAAAAAAAAAAAACAAAGTGATCGGATCATCTCATAAGTGGGGTTTTTGACCCTTTCCCCCGGTCAACCTGTTCAAAAAAAGGCCTATGAGGGGTTTTGCGCCACGGGGGCGGAAACCCATACCACCACACACACAGACAAACACTTTCGCTTAATTTTTATACTGCCGCAAAGCCGCCTCCGGGCGGGCTTTGGTAGTCCCGCGGGGGCTATTGGGGCCTTCGGCCCCCCACCTGTTTTTGGTGGGGCCCTTTGGCCCCCAAACATGGGGCTCTCCAGATAGCCCTTCTAACTTTCCTGAAATCGGGTGTAGAAATGATTATTCCCCCCCCCCCCCCATTCACTCACCCCTTACCCACACCCCCCCCCATTCACTCACCATTCACCACCCCAAACCCCTACCACACCCCTTCACTCACCCTTACCCATCACCCCCCCCCCATTCATCACCCATCACCCCCACCCATTCACTCACCCCTTCCATCACCCCACCCATTCCCCCCCCCCCATTCACTCACCCCTTTTTCCCTTCACCCCCCACCCATTCACTCACCCCTTACTCATACCACACACCCCTTCCCACCCATTTCCCCTCCCCCCCCACCCATTCACTCACCCCTACCCTCACCACACACCCATTTACTACCCTTCCCCTCACCCCCCCCCCATTCCTCACCCCTACCCATCACCCCCCCCCCATTCACCCCCCATTTCCCACACCACAACCCATTACCCCTCCCCCCACCCATTCCCACCCCTTCCCCTCACCCACAAACCCCCTTTCCCTCACCCCCCCACCCATTCACTCACCCCCCCCCATTACTCACCCCTTACCCACACCACCACACCCATTCACTCACCCATTTCCCCCAACCCCCCCCCCATTTACTCACCATTACCATCACAACACCCATTCACTCCCCATTCCCATCACCCCCCACCCATTCACTCACCCCTTACCCATCACCCCCCCATTTTACTCACCCTTTCCCATCACCCCCCACCTATTCCCCCACCCATCACCCATCACCCCCCCCATTTACTCACCCCACCCTTTACCCATCACCCCACCCATTCACTCCCCCATACCCTCCCCCTACATAAAGGCTTCCTAAATTCTCCAACCCATTTTTGTTTTCAAAATTCTCGCTAATAGGCTGCAAAAAAAAAGAAAAAAAAAAGTATCGGTCACCAAAGTGGGTTTATACCTTCCCCGGTCAACCTTTTCCCAAAAAGGGCCATATGAGGTGCTTGCGCCAGGGGGGGTGGAACCTATCCACAACACACACCACAAACAGACAGCAGACACACTTTCGCTTATATTATTTAATGCTTTTCTTTGTATTTTTGATGTATACTAAGGGCAAATCATACGTAAAAAAAAATCCAGAACATTTTTTATTTGATGAAGGGATATGTTTGAGTATATGGTATTTGGTTTTTGTAATTGTGGTTATGTGGCTTGGTTTTCTTTTGTGAGTTTATGTGTGTTTTATTTGTGAGTTTGTGTGTGTGTGTGTGGTGTGGTGTGTGTGGTTTTTGGTGTTTGTGGTGTATGGATTAACTTGTGTGTTTTTGTGGTGGTATGTTTGTGTGGGTGTGTGTGTGTTTTTGTGTGTGTGTGTGTTGTGTGTGTGTGTTGGGTTTTGGTGTGTGTATGGTTTGTTGGTTTGTGTGATGTGGTTTGTATGTATGTGTGGGGGTTTGATTTTGTGTGTTTTATGTGTTTGTGTAGGTGGTAGAGAAAAGGAGAAGAGAGAAGAGAGAAAAGGGGAAAGAGAGAGAAAAGAGAGAGAGAGAGAGAGAGAGAGAGAGAGAGGGAGAGAGAGAGAGAAGCAAAGGAAGGGGACTGGAGGTTTAAAAAAAGGAGGTGCTCCCTTGGGCATCAAGTTTTTCATGACTCTCAGCCTGACTGCATTTCCCTAAAAGGTTAACGGGCAAAGAAAATTCTATTATATTATAATTATAAAAATATTATAATATTATATATATAAAATATATATATATATTATTATTATATATATATATTATTATATATATATATATATAATATATATATATATAAAATATAAATTTATATTACATCTTGGCCTATAGGGCCTGTAGGCAGTGACTCCAGAGGGGGGATGGTAGGCCCTGGGGTTACTTGGGGCGTGAGGTTGGGCCCCCCCGGGGTGGTGCAGGCAGGTTTTTTATAGTGACCCCTGTGATTAGAGGCTCATGCCGCCCCCTTGTATCCTCCGATGCCTCTCAATCGAAGGTAAGTTAAGGGGCGGGCATGGGGGATTTTCTTAGGCCACTCGACGGTGAAAAAAAATTTTTTAGGGATTTATCGGTCTCCCCGGGGGTTTTTTGAGAACCCCCCCGGTGACGCTCCACTCTGCTAACCCCTCCCCAAATATATAAATATTTCCCCTTAAAATATAACCCCTCCCAAAAATATTATTATATATATATATAAAATTATATAATATATATTATATTATATAAATAAATAATATATAATATCATAGTAACAGTAGAACTGGATGTGACACCCGCAACACGCCGGGGGACTCTGCGTATGGCCCATGGCCCTTTTTCTGGCCCATTCACTTGCGCATATGTTTATCATATAGCTTTTTTATCAGAATATATATACGAATCTTCGTAATTTTGTTCTAAATATTATCAAATAAAAAACAGTAAAAACACGCTAAAAAAAATGCCTTTAAACGAGACTGAAGAAAATTGCATGAACTTAATATTCACTTCAATTCTTCGCCATTTAAAACTTTGCGAGTCAACCTTTATCATGAAGGGTATAAATAGAAGCGCAATTTTATTAGCTTTCCATTGATATATTTCGTTTTCCCTGATAAATGAATTAGACCATGCATAAATTAGCGTTAAATAAATAAATAAAATCATCAATCGGGTAATTTTCCCAATTGATGGGGGTTATTTATTTAGTTAACGGTAATTTATACATGGTGCTAATTCATTTATCAGAAAACAAAATATATAAGTAAATAAATAACATCATCAATCGGGAAAATTACCCGATTGATGATTTTTTATTTATTTAACGTTTTATTTATGCATGGTGGTAATTCATTGATCAGAAAACGAAATACATCAAGGGAAAGCTAATAAATTGCGCTTCTATTGACCCCTTCATAATAAAAGTTGATTCGCAAAGTTTTAAATGGCGAAGAGTTGAATTTCATGCATATTTCTTCAGTCACGTAATGGCATTTCTGTAGTGTGTTTTACTGTTTTTTTATTTGATAATATTATAGAAAAAACATTTACGAAGATAACAGTATATCATATATACTGATACAGCAGTCTATATGATAGTCATACCCAGCAAGTGAATGGGCCAGCAGACTGACCATGGGCCAGTACTGCAGCATAAAGCGCGCGTAGTTGCGGAGTGCCCACATCCAGTTCTACTGTTATCTAGGGAATATAAATATATTATAATATCTATATCTATATCTAATTTTCTATATCTATATATATATTTTAATTTTATATATATCTATATCTATATCTATATCTATATCTTATATATATATAATATATATATATATATATATATCTATATATATATATATTATAATATATATATTTTATATATATATATCATAATATATTTTTACCCTGATAGTGAACAGATGTTTAGAAGAAAGGATGATGACAAACTTAGACATTGTGATAACTAGGAAATGGTAGAAGAGGATATAGATAGAATAAAAAAAATTTAAGTTCACCAGGACCAGATAAATTTAAAGTTTATCCTAGGGTATTAAACAAATGCAGAGGAAGTTAGTGATGGGTTATTGCACATATTAAAAAATCGGTTGATTTAGGGGAATTGCCGTTGGATGTGGAGGAAAATTGATGTAGTCCCCATTTTAAAGAAGGGTGATAAGATGATTAATGTCCAAATTACACTGGTTAAAAATCAAACTTTTTTCACATCACAGACATAAATAAGTTTTTCTGAAAGTATTTTAGATGCTGATTCCAAATCTGGTTACGTTTTTTTTCTAGCACGTATAGTTTTTGAATTATTTTTATTTTTATTTTATGAAAATCTTCGTAATTTTATGAAATCTACGGGTGTAATAAATTACATTTCATGCAAATAATTTACTTGTAAGAACTAAAATAAAACATCATACACTAAATTAATACAACGCAATGAATTGTAAGCAACAAATTTCCATCATCAAAGGTCATTGAACATACTTGTAAAGTAAGAATATACACAGTACAAGATCTTAAAAGCGTTGAGAGTACGCTGTTCTTTAAATATTTGGTCTGGATTTTCACGATACAACATCCAACAATGGCCCAGCCATCATGCTTTCGTTCCAAAATCCTTGGTAGCGAACTTCCATAGTCTGAATGTCTTGGTGAAACCGTTCCCTTGCTCGTCACCTCACTGCACCACGGTTTTCGGGAAAGAATCTAAATGGGAATGCGGGAAAGTGCATTTTTAAGACATTCGAACCCATTTCTTTTTTATAGCATCGAGGAGTTTCTCAACTCCATCCTTATATGCATGAAACTTGTTATTCCCCAGAAATTTTTGCGCATATCCTTTAAAGCCAGCCAAGCTTTCAATTCAGCAGACTGAGGGCCCGTTGAAATTCCATATCCTTAAAACCTCCCGATTTGGGCCCAACAAAATTCCCCCTTAAATTTTTGCTGCCTAACTTTCGGAAATTTCTTAGAAAGGTATTGGAACCCTTGTGAATTGACTTTACCCATTGTTTTAACAAATTCTTCATTAAACCAAGTTTAATGTGGAGAGGTGGTAGGAAGATCTTTTTGGGATCAACTAAAGGCCCAGACTGGACACTGCTTGTTCCGGGGACATATGTGGACCTTTGGCAGTTCACGTTTGTTGTAGTGTTCCGTGTGGCACGACTGTCCCACAGGCAAAGGAAACAACAATATTTTGTAATCCTACTTGCATACCCATTAACATACCTATACCTTTAAGATCTCCGCAAAGGTTCCATTGATGACTGTCGTATTGGATTGCTTTAAGTAGTATATCCATATTGTCATATGTCTCTTTTAGATGGACAGAATGGGAAATAGGGATGGAGGGTTTTTACATTTCCATTATGCAAAAGAACGGCTTCAGGCTTCTCTGCGATGAATAAATGAAGGGGACGCCAGTCAGATGCCACAACGTCTGAGACAAGTCCTAAATAGTCCATGTATATCATGGCAATAACAGAGAGGCCCATCTCTGTAAAGAATGTTGTTTAAATAAAAGTTCCGCTTTCGGTAGTAAACTGACACGAACTTTTTTTTTTCAAGTAAATTGTTCTCCTGTAGTCTTGAGGCTAGAAGCTCTGCTTTCTCTTTAGACAGTGACAAGTCTCTAACAAGATCATTCAAATGTCCTTGGGTGAATAGCTTTGGCTCGAAATTTTCTACCTTCCGATGTGTAATCGGGATCTGCAGACGGTCCGGGAACGCCACCAATTGCACCTTCATCACCATCCATTTTCATCTTCGATAGAATCTAAAACCATCATCTGGGGGAATTGGAATGGGCATTCTTCACCATGTGCACTGGTCTACGTGCTGAATCCATGGTTGGTAAAAAATCTTGTTTTTGTTCTTTGTAGAAAACCCTATTATGTTTACACTACAAAAAAAAACAGTCTTCATGATGATCTCTCGACTCCCTCCATATCATGGGAAATGGCAAACGGCATTAAAGCTTTTTTTGTTCACCCAATCGCGTAATCCGTTGAACAAGAAGAACAAATTTGATGTGGCCCCCATGGCTTATCTTGGTCACCTAGGTGGCAATAAAAGTATAGCTTGTATATTTTCTTAAGGTCGGTTGTAAAGTTCGTCGTTGTAGTTTAGTTGTAAAAATTACCACATACATAACAAAACTTGTCTGGTGATTCTTACATTCTCGGGCATGCTGATTGATTGAGAAAATGATTTCGAAACGAATTAACATAAAGCACAGCACTTCACTCGACAGTAGCCAGAGGCAGAATGTGCACGCTGTTTTTCAGAGAGGGGAGGTATCAATTGCGCATGTTGCCAGACTTACGATAAGATGCCTAAAATAAATAGAGAAAAAAAACAAATAAAATAAATAGATAATTAATACATAGACCAGCTAGACAAAAACTAAACAAGATAAACCCTATAAAATATTTAACATTATAACTTTTGCCAATATATTACCCGTAAAACTAAGAAATACATAAATAAACCCAAAAAATGTGAAAAAAGTAGTACTTTGCCTATATAAAATGGTTAAATCTGTGTTTTTACATATATGCCTTTCATAATAAAAACTATACGTGCTAAGAAAATCCAATTGCAGTTTTGGAATCAGCGTCAAAAAATGCTATCCAAGCCACACAAATTATCTCTGATAAAAAAAAACTTGTTGGCCAGTGTTATCGACCCTTAGTCTGACTTAAAGTGGTAGTAAATTATTGGAATCTGTTATTGCAAAATCATTAGAGAGCTTTAGAAAAGCATTTGTTTGGTTAGTGATTCCACAACATGGGTATGGAAAGTTTATGAGACCGCAGATAATGATGGGGATTATGATATAGTTTTTCAATGGCTTTAGTAAGGCATTTGACAAAAGGGACCACATGAGAGATCCCTTTAATAAGGTTTAGGCACATGGAATAGATGGGAAGGTCTTCGTTGGATTAGATCTTGGCTAAGTTATAGTCAAAAAAAGGGTTACAATTAATGGTTCTAAATCTGAATGGGGGCAAGTAACAAGTGGGGTTCCACAGGGTCTTGGAACCATTACTATTTTTTATTTACATCAACGACTTAGAAATTTAGTGGTTCTCAACCTGGGGGCCATGGCAAGAATTTAAGGGGGCCATGGGGGCTGTTGCAAATTATACATTTCTAAATAAAGTTAGGAATCTGAATTAAAAAAAAACTTGCTTCATTGTCCTGGCAAAGAAAATTTTCTTGTTTTAATAATTAATTGATTAATCATTAAGTTGACATAAAATTTTGTTACATAATATTGTTACGAATGTGTGTGTAACGTGTGTAGTATGTATGGTTTTGCGAAATTGTAATTGTTTGTTTCAGTGTAGGTGTGATAGAAAACGCGGTGGAGAAAGAACGCGTATGAGACGGGTGGAGAACGGGCGTTGAGTGAGGGGGGAGTCACCGGGAGACAGAGGGAGAGAGGCGATCGAATGATCTCAGTGTGGCCTGGGATATCATCACGTAAACATGTGGGTATAATTGATTTTTGAACAAAACAGTGTTTTCTTATTTTGTTCGACAATTTAAATGCGGTCGCTGTTTTTTGTGTGTGAAATACTTCTTATTTTTTGGTATCATTGTTTTTCATGCTCATCCCTACTTAGGTATTCCTGCTTTTTTTTTTTAGTGCAATATTGATGTGACTCGCTATTCTTCTTATTTCAATTAGGGCAGTGCTTGTCAAAGGAGGCGTGTTTTGCTTCGTAGAAAGTACATTTCAGCTTGCTAGCTTGAGTGTGAATGTTTATCATCTTTACTCTCTCTGTGTGTATGGTTTTTGTTTTGACTGTGTGTGTGCTTAATTTGTGAGTCCATGGGTGTGTTATGTATGTGGATATTTGTGTGTTGTCATTTTATCACTTGTCCCCATTTATCTGTCCCCTTTATTTTCATTCTTTTGTCTTATCACTTAATATTTGTTCTGATGTTCTGTCTTCTTTATTTTCCTTAGATTTGCGATGGCTACTAGTGTAGTAAGAAGCGGAAGTACAGTGAAGAGTACATTAACTACGGATTTACATCAATCTCCTGATGGCATCGTAAACCTCAGTGTGTACTGTGCTTCAAAGTGCTGGGGAACGATTCTATGAGGCCTAGTAAATTGAAGCATCATTTGCTGACCATCCATCCACAGTATGCTGAGAAAGACCCCGATTTCTTCAGGCGCCCCGAAAGTAGTTTGGGAAACAGAAACTGGTTGCGACTGGTGTTTCCAACAACAGACCTCAAATGTAGTTGAGGCCATACGAGGTTTCCTCGAAATAGCGAGCAAAAGAAGCCCCACACAATTGGTGAAATCTTAAACAAGCCATGTACTTTAAAGATGGTCAAGCGTGTTCTTTGGGGATGCAAGGGGAACGTAAAATTCAAAAAATTTCCTTGTCAAACGACACAGTGAAGCGGAGAATTAATGAAATGTCAGATGACATAAAGGAAAAAGTGATACAGGAGATCAAATCGTCTCCAACTGGTATGTTTGCATACAGCTGGATGAGTCAACGGATGTGATTCTTGTGCACAGCTACTCGTGTTTGTTAGGGATGTTTTCTTGTGTGATATCAAGGGAAAAATATCTGTTATGTACACAGCTTGAGACCACCACAACAGCTAAAGATGTGATGGAAAAGCCCATCTTCTTTTTTCAAAGCTAACAGGATCACCTGGGAAAATTGTTGTGGAGTCTGTACAGACGGGGGTCCAGCGTTGCTGGGATCAAAATCAGGGTTCCAGAGCGTGTCAAGGAAGTAGCTCCGAATGCCAAGGGGGTTCATTGTATGATCCATCGTTTTGCACTGGCGTCGAAAACCCTCCCTGATGAACTTTGCAAGATCCTGGAGGCAGTGGTCAAATGCGTCAAAATTTGTAAAAGCTGGAGCTCTGAACTCTCGCCTTTTCCAGAACCCTTTTTAGAAACATGGATTCGGAGATGAAGCTCTCCTCTTTTACTCCAAGTGCGCTGGCTTTCAAGGGCAATGTTGTGAATCGAGTGTTTGAACTTCGGGGGAGCTTAAATTGTTCCTGGAAATGCAAGGGGAAAAATGATCTGTTGAGTCATTCAATGAGGTTTTGTGGGAGCCCTGTCTTGCATATTTAGCAGATATATTTGAGCAGCTAAATAGGTTTTAAAACTGAAGCTACAGGGCAAGGAATGAATGTGTTTCACCTGATGGGTTGTCTTCGTGGATTTTGCCAAGCTCCCCGAATTGGCAAAGGAAAATCGGTGCCGGGAATGTTGCCATTTTGAAAACCTTTCAGCTGTCCTTGACGAGAATGAAGAAGACAGTCTGCTTGGGAACCCCTTACTTAAAACTGAATCACTCAGCATCTGAGATCCTTGGAAAATGAACTTAATAGGTACTTCCCAGAATTCGAGGAGGAAGAAGGGGAAATTGGGAATGAATCCATTCTCTGGGACTCTTGATATTACTACCATTCCCAGTAGGTTCTTGGTTCTTGGACGGTCTTGATCGGATGGATCGGTCTTGAACTTGTTCAGGACGGGGTTTTCCCTTTATCTCAAACATGATTCTGCTGCCAAATATCTCTATGAAGAAAAATCTCTGAATGTATTCTGGTGTTCAATGCATCAGTCATATCCAAAAATCAGTGAGATTGCACTTTGACTACTCTTGCCTTTTTCAACTACCTATTTATGTGAGTCTGATTTCTCCACCCTTCTACAAATCAAGAATAAGAGCCGGAACCGATTGGATGTGGACCCCGACATGAGATGTGCATTGTCAGTGACACAACCTCGGATTCGTCAACTGACTGAAAAGAAACAATATCAGCCTTCCCACTGATGTGGTGATAAAATATGCAGAGATGAATTGAACTTTTTCCCAACCAATTCAAATTTGCTAGTGCCGCTAGTCTTTGTAGGCAAGTGATGTAAGTTAAGCATATCACAGAGATCTATCAAATATAAGATAATTATGACTGAAAACTTTGAAATAAAGCAAGGTGTTTCTCTTCATCAACTTTTTATGTATTTTTTTTTTTTTTACCTTTTTTGGCGGGGTGGGATTTGGGAGAAAAATGAAGGGGAGCCACACGAATGTTGAGAATTCATGAAGAGGGGAATGGAGTGAAAAAGATTGAGAACCACTGACTTAGATAGTGGAATTAGCAGTGATATCAGCAAGTTTGCTGATGATACTGAGGTAGGTAGGTAGGTAGGGTTATTAGATCACAGTCTGATGTAAACATATTGCAGGGAGACTTAGATAAGTTAAATGAGTGGGTAAACAGGTGACAGATTGAAATTAATATTGACAAGTGTAGCGTAATCAATGCTAGTAGAAAAATCTTGGTAATAGGTACACTATACGCAAGGTATCGCTGAAAAGATCAGAAGGTGAGAAAGCTCTGGGAGTGCGGGTAAGCTCAGACCTCCGACTTAGGAAACAATGTATTGAGGTTAGAAATCGAGCTAATAGGGTGTTAGCATTGATTACCAGGAGTGTTAAAAGTAGAACTGCTGAGGTTATTTTAAAGTTTTATTTGGCTCTAGTCAGACCTCACCTAGACTATGCGGTTCAGTTTTGGTCTCCGTATTACAGGATGGATATAGCCTTGTTAGAATCAGTGCAGAGAAGGATGACCAAGTGATACAGGGGATGCTTGTGAGGGGGGTTTAGGGTTATCTCTTTTAATCATTGTAGTCCAAAGCCATGGTAATGATAGTTTTTCCAAGTTTAACTTGTTACAGTGTTAGAATTGCTTTTACCTTCGATTATATTGATAATTTTTTTTTAAATCGGAAAAGAGTACAAGTAGGGTTATTGGTTATAAGGTTCATAGTGGAAGTAATAGATTGTCATGATTTTTACTTTTATAGTGGGGTTTGTATTGGAGATAGATTATTTATAATTATATCAGACATATTATGGTATTACTGAGGGTTTGAATTATATTTTTAGTGTTATTATCTGGGAAAACAAATAAATACAGAATTTTTTTATTGGAGATTTGTCGGTGTAAATCTTTTATTATTGATCTGTTTAATTAATGATTATTTTTTCTGCAATAGAGTATATATTATTCTATATTAGGTTTGAGGTGTCTTTAATTCCTACTTTAATTTTAATTTTGGCCTGAGGTTATCAACCTGAGCGAATTCAAGTAGGGATTTATGTACTTTTTTACACGTTATTGTTTTCATTACCTGTTAGGGTCCTTAATAATAGCCTTAAATCGGCAAGGGAGACTTGCAATATTACTTGGTCAGCCTTTCGATTACAATAGTTATATAAGGATATAGGATATAGTTTGATATTTTATAATAGTAATAGCTTTCCCAGTGAAGCTAACAATATACATATAATTTATGGTTACCAAAAGACCATGTTGAGGCACCAGTTGCCGGGTCAATAATTTTGGCAGGAGTATTATTAAAACTAGAAGGCAATGGCTTGATTTGACTTAAGTTTTATTTCAGTTTGTCGGTATAGAGGTATGTTGGGTGTGGTTTAGGTTAGGATTATTGGTGGAAGGTTGGTAAGTTTAATGTGTCTACGTCAAGTGGATTAAAGCTTAATTGCTTATTCTTCTTTGTCATATAGTATTATGCTATTAAGTTAGACGTTTTTTTTTTTCTTTTTGGAAAAGTTAAAAGGGGTGGGGGGGGACCGTAT
>JACEEZ010010410.1:0-13413 GCA_016584305.1 Chionoecetes opilio
AAAATATGTTTTTTTTTTTTTTTCAGGGTTTTTTTCCCCTTCCAAAGCCCCCGAAGTGCCGGGATGGTTACAATGCAAAGGGGGTCTAGAGTCCCAATAACTTAGCTAAAAAATGGAAAATTGTTAGGGGCATCACCCGTGGTGAGCGAGTGCGGATCGTGCCGCATTTTTTAAAATATCACTTCTTGTGAGATTTCATTAAGTCGACTGAGAAAGTACCAAAAAGGGCGGGTAGCTCAGCACCGGCACGAGTGTCACTACCGCAGTCGTGCCCCTCAGGGAAAAAAGAGGAGGTTGCTGATGCTTGGTTAAAAGGCCAGAACCAAGTCAGCAGCTATCTCCAAGGCCTTAATAAAGGAGAAAGCACGGCACTCGGGAAAAAGGTGCAAGGAGGAGCATGTGCCAGTGTAGCCACGGGGGTGGAGCACTGAGGTCAAGGTCTACTAACACTTTTTTGTGTGCTTTTTGCTCTTTCAGAAGCTTTTTCACGAATAGGTAGTACAGTGTGGGAATAGAGACATGTGGTTTGTTGTTTTTGCTATTTTTTATTTTAGCTTGAAAAAAATTTCTTTTTTTTTTTTTTTTTTTAATTGATGGAGTCCTGGAACCCAAAACCTATTTTTCCCTTTAGTTAGTGTTCGTTATACGAGATTTCGCTTTACGATTATTCCAGGGGGAAAACCTACCCTCGATCTGGGACCTCCCTGTATATATATAACAAAAATATATATACTGGGGGACCCCGCCAAACACGACAGTTACGGTCCTACCCCGTCGTGCACGGCAAAATTCGTTTGGGCGAATAAAGGTTCAATGGGGAAAATAGGGTTCGTTCCCAGACCATCATTTTTTGGGGGGTAAAAAAAAATTTCACTTTTTTTTTGATAAGTAAAAAAAATAGGTTACGTCCCAGCCCCAATTTTTGGGGGTAAAAAAGTTTACTACTTTTTTTTTGGGGGAATAAGATGAAGGAAACAATTTTTTAAAATTTAAATATTTTTAAAATAATAAAAAAATACCTTAAAACTAAAAAAGGTTTTCTTTAAAATATAAAAAAAATAGAGGAAAGGTGCTTGGTGGTGTGCAGGAGGCAGGGGGTGTGGGGGGGAGATACCCCTGTCTTTCTTTGGATCATCAAAGCCCATATGGGATGGGAAGACAGATGACATTGATGAGGTAGTATTATCGGGTGTAGCAGGGAAACAGGCTCCTGGTGGTGTAGAAAAGGGAGGGTAGCAGGTTAGAATGTTCTTGGCGGGGTGCGGGCTGGAGAGGGTTTTGAAGAAAGCTGTGAGGGTTTTTGGGAAAAGCAAGGCCTCATGCCCCTTTAAAATTTTCCTTTTGGGGGTATAAGGCCTTCTCCACAACTCTCTTAAAACTGATGCCCCTTTTCCCTGTTGGGGTTTTGGGTCAGTGAAGAGCTCGCAATTTATCTGCTTCCCTCAGAAAGTTTCTCAATTTCGATGGAAAACACGGGCCCTTGTCTCGTGTCGTATCTTCACACATCATCACCTGCTTGGTCCCCTCATTCATTGGATAATCTCTTCCACTGAAGGCTCTGCTCCAGGGAAAATGAGTTCTGCCACACCTCCTCAGTCATGTCAGAGAAGCCTTCACCCCAACTGTGTGCCAGGGTCTACAATTCCTTCTTTTTGCGAGTGATGCGGGGAAACCCCTTGAAGTGTTGACACACTACCATGCATCCCAACAGGCATTAAAGGGTGCTTGGCTTCCTTCACCATGCCTGCTTGAGGTAAAAAAGAGCATGTGGGAGTTGTACTGTTTCCCAAAAGTCCTGAGGGTACGTGCTGTCGTTTCTCCTCTTGATGTTTTCTTGTACACCCCTCTGGTAGTTGCACTTAAATGTTTTGTCACACCCATGCCCATCGGTTGCAAAGGGGGGAAGGGGTTTCTTGGGGGAGGTGGGAAAAACCACACATTGGGATGGCCCGGTAAGTGCCCGTGAAGTGTGTCCACCAGCATTATCCACTAGCAGAACTGCCTTAAAAGCCAGATTTTTTTGGACATGTAGAGCTGCACTTCTGGGACAAAAGTTCGTGGAACCACCTCAAACACCTTCGCTGTCACCCTCCTTCTTGTTTTATTTCCCCCCACGACCGAAAGTCATGATCCCTTCAGCGCCGTGGGTTGGCAGCACTTTAAAAAGGAGCGGTTTAATCTTGCAGTCCCCTGCGATTCCCCCAAACAGCAGTGTCGACGGTCCTTAAATGCCCTTTAATCCTGGTAAATTCTTGACTTCCTTGTGGATGTAATCCCATTGCCCCTTTTTTTGAAAATAGGCCAGTTTTGCCCGTTGAACACTGCCAGGTAGGGGTCCGCTTTAATCAGGGGCTTGAAGGTCTGAGGTATGCCTGCGCCCCCCCTTTTTCAGCTGACCCCCCACCCGTGAAAAAAACGAAGAAAAAACCCTTTTTATTATGGGGAAAATGGCAAGTCAAAAGATAGTAGATAGAAATGTGAAAAAATATTTAATGCTCCCCTTTATTACGGGGAAATAGCACGAGTCAAAATTAATAAAAAATTTTGAAAAAATATTTAAGTTTTTACCTTGCGAGCAATGTTGTGCAGGCTAAAACGCTGCTTGAATCTAGGAACCACCCCGGTGCAATAAACCCGGGGGCAGGGGAGGGTCCCGAAGGCTCCTTCTCTGAGGGGGTCGTAGATCTCCCGCCCCTTTTCCCTGTGGCTACGCCGTCCACGGGGTCTTTCCCTGGTCCCCTTGCTCTGATATCCCCCTGTTTTTGCGTAAATACAAGAAAAAAAAAATGGTAAAAAAATGGTACTGTAAACGGTATGCCCCAACCAACAACCCCCAAAATCATGCATGTAACAACCTGCACGTACCCCCACACCACACACACCACCACCCCAACCCACCCCACACCACACACACACACCCCACACCACACACACACACACAAACACACACACAAAACACAGCCTCAACACAGCCCCCACCACCGCAGACCGTTAAAACCACCTGCCGTAGCACAACACACACACCCCAACAACCCACACCCTAGTAATATACTGTAACTAGGGTAAAAAAACTACTTTTTCATATGAAAATAATTTAAATCACCCGTAAACCCTTACACACCCCCCGAGCACCCGTTAGACACCACATGTAGCAACAACACAATAACATAAACTTTATTTATATGAAAAATCATTAACTCATGTTTATATTTTCTCCATCTTCTCTAGAGCGGGTCCGCGGCTCACGAAGCCCCCTTTTAAGACATCAGCACTCTCTCGCACGCTTTGTCTTATTTTTTCACGGGTCTTCCAGATGGTACGAACAGTGGCCTCATGCAGGCCAAACTTCTTGCCCGTAGCAGACCAGCCTAGGCCACTATCAATCACAGCAAGCACATCCATCTTCTCCGCTAGGGACAACACTTTCCTCTTCTTCTCGCTTGACCCTGGAGTAGGTGGAGCCGAACGCTTGGAAGACATGGCCAGCAGGAGCAGCACGACGTGAGGCAACAGCAGCACGAGCAAGAGAGAGAAAGACTACGTGTAGCAGCTCTGGCGGCCCAGGCTGAGCGTGCCCAGGCTGTCCCCGGCAAAATGGCCGCCGACAGCATCGACAACATCCGCCGGGAAATTCAAATTCGTGTTATCGCGAGTAAAACTCGTGTTCGGCAAGTCATGGGATTGTCAGTCAGTTATCACTCCTAACATATATATTAACTTGCATAACTATTATTATTGAATTACAACTATTATCACACAAGTGTAACACGTACTACAACTACCATACATTGTATTTTCATGTACTTAACATCAAAAGAATCAGTGTATTTTTAGAAACATTATAAACATATAATTATATATCTATGTATGTATATATAATTATACGTTTATCTTTCCTCCTCTGTTTCACCGTGAGACCCATGAACACCTTGCATTCTCAAAGCATGTCACAGGGCAAATGCCTAGTTGTCAGCATAAAGTATAGGATCAACAAGAAGTGATAAGAAGCCAGAATCACGAGGAGAAGGGGGAGAAGACCTCGGACATCGACGCTACAAACACGCTCTGCTCACTCGCCCCATCCGACACTCCCTGGCTGTGCTCAAGACATTCATTGTACTTGGTTGTAATCTCTACACTCCTTACTGGACTCTAAATAAATGTGTACAAAGCTGGAAGTACCAATTTAACTCATACCAGATAAGTCTCTACAATATACCGACTATAGGTGACATAAGTGGTGGTGACTGATTTTATCAGTCGTACGTATAACACTATAACGCAGTGTTAACTTACCCCACGCAGTCTACAAGCCAAAACTACAAGCACAAGCCAGCCAGCGACTACCAAGTACTTCTACTACTACAATCAACTCCTACAAGCCGCAACAGAATCTACAATCAATAGAATCTACAAGAATTGCTACAGCCGCACGAGCAATTCAGCCGGCAACTGCTATATCTACAAATACTACAATCAACAACCATCTCCTACACGCAGCAACTACCTACAAGAATCTACGAGTCTACAAGCAGCTACAGAGAGTGAGAGAGACGGACACACTCGTCTCTGCTTGACAGCAAATTCCCCCGGGCAGTCACGAGGTCGACGCGTCAACCCTCCCCCACCCATCGCTGCCAGGCAACGACATCTCAGCTCTCCCCGGTTTAAATTTTTTCCGCCCCGAATGAAAATCTTCCATCAGGGGCCCGCCGAAACCCAAACAACCAAAAATACCCCAAAACCATAAACTTAATACCCTAAAGGGGACGAAGAAACCAACACCCTTCCCCCCCTGGACGGAACACAAAAAACCCCCCAAACACCCTCTATTTTTCCGAGCGTATAACGCTTACAAACCAGAATTTAAAAACCATTTTTTTCTTTCTTGGTCATTTTTTTGGATGCCACGGGGCTTACACACTCCCACGTCAAAGGTAGATGAAAGAAAAATTTTTCCAAACCCCTAAGAAGTAAAACCCCCTAGAATTTTTTGGGGCCTCATGGTTTTTACAGCTTTTTATCAGGGAAATTATTCACGAATTGCAAGTCCACTATAAAATCTCTTAAAGAAAGATGTAAAAAAATTTTCAGGGGAAGCTCCACAAGAAAAGCATTTTCTAGATTAAAGCATTGTTGTGTGATGCCCCAGCCCTTGCTTCCCGTTTAACACGTCGTTTTTACACTCTTCACGGAGCATCAATGTAGGCCTTGGTGCTGTGCTATGCAAAGGATGATAGAGGTAAGGGCGTGCATTATTTTGCGCAGAACTCTTAATCCCGCAGGCGTAAATTCAACCACCCAAAAGGAAAGCTCTGGCGGTCGTATGGTCTTTGAAAATTTAAAATCTGTAATTTATGGGTAAAAATTCTTTTTTAAAACAGACCATGCACCGTATAGTTTTATTAAATTCAAAGGAACTGTCAGGCAATTAGCACTTGGCGCCTGCGATACTAGACTTCCCCCCAAAAATTTGAGATCTGCCAGGCAAAGAAATTTCTTTGCTGATTCTTTTCGGGGAAAAATTGAAATTGAAACCCGCAACACCGAACCCCCAAAAAACATGAAAACCAGATCGCTTTTCCCCAACATTAAAAGGGGAAACCAAAATGATTCCTTCTGTGCTCCCATCATTTATACTTGGAGTCAGGTGATTATACAAAATTCCCAAAAAATTCCTGCCAAAATTCGAGTTTAGGCTAAAATAAAAACCTTTTGGTGCGAGATACATATCTCCGCGGGAAAGGGAACCTAAACGCCGGTTACACACTGATAGTCCCTTCTACACTTATCCCAGATTTTTTCCCCCTTTTACAGATTCGCCTTGCGGTCACCCGGGGAAAGATAGATTTTGCACCAAGCCGTTTGGAATATTTTTGGCCATTCATGCGCCAGATATTTTTCCTCATATAGTAAATGTCAGTCATGCGCTGAAACAAAGGGTTCATTGGTAACCTGCCCCAGGCTACCTTACCTACACCTAAAGGACCTTGGGAGAAAATAGCCATTACTTGCAAAACTCCCCTAACAGAATCTGGTTCTCAATTTTGTTAGTACCTTTGATATTTTTCTGGTTTTCTTTTTGGTTCCAAAAGGGAAAAAAAACGGCTTAACATTGCTAAAGCACTTACGGATGAAGTTTTTTTTAAATTCAATACCCACCACATTGCTCTCGGACAAGGGTACCGAGTTTAAAAATCAAATTCTCACTGAAATTTGCAAACTTTTCAACATAAAAAATGAAAAATAACTAGCTATCACCCTAGGCAACGGCTGGTAGAAAGCAAAATGGGAAGATTATACAACTCCTGAAGTCATTAGCTAAACCCTAATTTCCCCACGGGGTGAAGGGAAATGCCCAAGTATCTGCCACCAAAACTTTTCCTTACAAAATCCACATGTAAACACCACTTTTTCATTGTTTTTTGGGCAAGACTAAAGACTCCTTACCCCTTTCTAGAGCAAGTACACAGCCAATATATAATTTTGTGATTACTAACAGTAAAGAAAGCTGATTTTCGAAAATTACAACTGTAACAGACCATTGAATTGTCCAGAAAACCATAAAAAATCCCAAACCGCCCAACACAGCAGAAACCCAAATTGCTATAGGTGATGTTATACTTTCGGTACAAAAAATTAAACAATTAGATTCTACATTTTAAAGGACCTTAACAGGGTATTGCCATTGAACATGGAACAAAAAATACCAGCATATTATAAATACCATGAAAAGAACCCCATATTGACCAGGTTAACGATAGCTAGGGGGATTAGATACAGGTGAAAATTGCCATCCCCAAAATACAAAACACGGACACACCTGTAGTTAATGATGACACAAATACTGCTACAAATTAATCCCGTCAAAAATTGCAGTCACACACCAAAAAACAGTAGTGTCATTCCTTCCATACCATTTATATCTTTACATTTTATATCAGTTCCCGATTTTTTTAAATTTCCATGTTTCTAAATTTTAAGGGTGTGTTGTTCTTTTTTTAGGAAATGTCTCCAACCCCTAACCAAGTTTTTTTACATTCTTGAAAATATTTAAACTTGATAAAATGTTTTACGATTTTTTTTTGGTTTTTAAGCTCATATTTTCTGACCAATACTAAGAAACTGATATAGTTACCATGTTTCCCCTTGTAACTCTTGCACATAGAAACTCAAGGATAGCGAACCTAGAAACCCTATGTACATCTCTTCACTTAAATACTAAAATGTAACGTAAAGTTGCACCACATGCATAGCATTATATAATTATTTTTTACATTCCCAAAATTCAAGGAAATTATTTCGCACGTATTGTTGCATGATCACATTTTTTACTTATTTTCCCAATGAAAGGATTATTGCACACTTATCGTAAAAATACATTTTTTCTTGCATGAAATACAACCCTTTGCTTAATACAAACCCTTATTAAATGCATAGTAAATTCATTCTTTAGGGGAATGATTACTTAGTCTTTCCTTTGACCACGTCACTATTTGAATGATAGAATATGCACTTTTAAAACATACTAATCTAGGACTATATGCATGAAAAGCAGTTCCTCCAGAACTATTTTGTTTCACATGTTTACCATTTTTCACAGTTTCCTATTACAACTAACTAACCATTGATCATTATTTACTAAAAAAATTCAAACTCACAGAGAAATTACAAAAAGACTTTTTGTTTAAATACGCCCTCAAAACATTGTTTGATCACAGTTAAATTTATCTCTTTTAACATTTTTCCCCATGGAAAATGCATGTTTCAGACATTTTCGGGCGATACGGTAATTATCATGTAAAATTTTGGCCCAGTTTTTTTTTTCCCCAATTTAAAAATTTTTCAGCTGTTGCTATAAAATTTCCCAAAATTTAGGATTAAGTATTATTCCACGTCATACCAAATCCCCACCTTATCATTTTATAGCTCGAAATGCTTTAAACTAGCTGTGCATTTCCCTTGTAAGTTTTTACCTCCCTGGGGAACTTTTCCTTTTCCACCCCCGTGGTAACTTAATTTTGGTGTACACACTGTACATTTATTTTACACTCAGGGGAAAACACCAAATAAAAATTTTTTATTCCCCTCGTGACAGTTTTTTTGCCCTATGCAAATACATTTTTTAAGGGTTTAATCATGCTTCTTTAGACTGATTTTTACAAATTAAATTAAGAGTGCTCTCACTCTTCCTGTTATACTCATCATGCTTTCTGAAGTTATTAAAATGTGTAAACTTTTTTTAATTTCTCTGCCAGTAAAATTTTTTCTTGCTGAGTAAAAATATTTTCTACAATAGAATTGATTTATTTATTTAGTATGTTTTTGGCAAACTTGGATTTGCCCACAACTATGCAAAACAGCAAGCTTACTCAAGGCCTTCGTCATTACTTGACTCATTCAGGGTTTTTAACGTTTACTTGAAGTTTTAAATTTTACAATTTTTTTCTTAAAATTTTTAATTTTTTAAATTTTTTCCCCTGTTATTTTCACAGTACCTTAGCTGACATTTGAGTTTGCTAGCTACACTACGGTACCGACACTTGCAAACCCCTTAACTTAACTTTATTAACAGGATATTTGCACATTATGGTTTTACCCACCTAGTACTGACTAACTGTATATAATTTTACTGGGCCATGTCTTTTCTTTGATTTTGAACATCATGTAATCCATTGTTTTCCATTTTTTTTTCTGTGTATTTACTCAGAGTTTACTCACTTTTGCAATAGGAATTATTGTTTTGGGGGAAGTTTATAGTTTATTTTTAAGGGAATTTCCCTTTAGTTAGGTGTACCTTTTTGTTTTTCCCTAGCTAATTCTTATGTGACAAATTTGGGGACAAATTATATAGCGGCCCGGCAATGTCACCCATTTACACTCCTAAATATATTTAACTTGCATAACATTTTATTGAATTACAACTATTTTTCAACAAGGTAAAAACGTACACCTACCATACATTAATTTTCAGTACTTAACATCAAAAGAAAACAGTGTATTTTTAGAAACATTTAAACAATAATTATTTCTATGTATGTATAATAATTATACGTTTTTTCTTTCCTCCTCGTTTCACCGGGAAACCCCTGAACCCTTGCTTTCAAAGCATCACAGGGCAAATGCCTATTGTCGCATAAAGTTAGAAACAACAAGAAGTGTAAGAACCCGAATCACGAGGGAAAGGGGGGGAAGACCTCGGACTCGACGCTACAAAAAAGCTCTGCTCACTCCCCCATCCGAATCCCTGGCTGTGCCAAAAACATTCATTTTACTTGGTTGTAAACTCTACGCTCCTTACTGGACTCTAAATAAAGGGTCAAAGCTGGAAGTACCCCTTTAATCATACCAGATAAGTCTCTACAAAAATACCGACTTATGATATTTTACCTATTCGGTAATCGGGTTTTTGTGCAGGGGGAATCGTGTTCGGCGGGGTCCCACAGTATATAATAATATTTTATATATTATAATATATATATAAAATAATATATATATATATATAATATATTTTATATATATATATATATTATATAATATATATATATATATATATATATAAATTAGGGTGGGCCCTTAAAATTTTTTTTTTATTTTTTAAAGCGGCGGGTGGTTTTCTGGTTCCCTTCCCCTAAAAAATAATATGCAAATTTGTTTTTAAAAATATTTATTTTAAAGGTCGCGAATCGAGGTAAAAGTTGAGATTTTGGGGGGAAAAATTTTAAGATATCAAAAAAAATTTTTTTGACGTTGTTGTTTTCCTATAATTGGATGTTAAAGGGATTTTTAGTCATTTTCATATTGTTTATTGGTATTTTCACTCATTTTTTTGGGCACACCGGAATCTGGTCTACTCCAGGTCCCCCTCTCTTGGGAGGTAAATTACCCCTCATCGGGGGGGGGGGGCAAAGGGGAGTGGGCAACCCTCTTCCTCTATTGGCCCGGTTAGCAGTCGCAGTCGACTTCGGGCGTCGGGGGGACCGCTTCCTGTGGCCTCAACGACCCGCAGGGGAAAGGCGCTGTTTCCCCGTCCTTCGTGAGGGCCTGGTTGTAGGCCTGCATCAGCGCCACACCCCGCCGCGAAGTCATTCACCACCCCCAGCTCCCGGACTCCGACGGCGGCTTGGTGCTGCTTCCTCCTCCCAGTCGGCGGATCCTTGTTTAGGAACCCCGCCTCCGGTCAGGATTTTGAAGAGCTGCTTGGGCGACGGCGGCGAAGCCCCCACCGTCTTGGTCGGAGAGGGGGTGCTTTTGATGTCCACTGCGGGCTTGCGGGGGGGGGCCTCGTCCTCCTCCTCTCCTCCTGCAAGTCTTGGGCCGGACCCTGTCTGCTTTTACCCCGAGGGGAAGGTCGGGGGGAAGAGTGCCAGAGCCCCAGCCCCTCCTCGTACCCCAGGTGGCGGCCGAAGACCCGGGGCTGTCGCCTTCGCGCTCCTTGTCGGGGGAGGGGCGGAGCGCGTTTAGAAGCCCGGTCCCGCGCCCGCAGCAGCGGCGATGGATCCGGGAAACCCGGGGCGGCGTACGTGCGGACGACGACAAACCCACAGGCCTGATCCCTGGGCCCCCGGGTGCCGTCACCGGAACTGCTCCCTAAGAGGAAGACCCTTTCCAGCGTAGAGCCCTTTGCCATCCACCTGGCCCGGGGGAGCGGTCCGGGGCGGGGGAACGGAGCCGCGTTCGGGAACTCCGCCAGAGCAAATTCGCAGAGCTCCGAGTTCCCGGTAGTCGGCCCGGGGCTGGGCGTGGGCGAGGAAACGGCGGAAGTTGACCAGCAGCTCGTCCCGCTCCGGAACGTCATCGGCGGTGAAGGCTCCGGCGTTCCCCGTCGATGAACTCCCACCCGCCTTGGGAAACCCCTTAAAAGCGGATGTCGGGGCCCCCTCGGACTCCAAGGCAGGTGGAAAGGCCTTCTCCAGGACCAGCTCGTACACGTGGTGCCGGCGGCCCGGTGGAGGACGGGGCCCATCCAGCTTCTGCCGATGAGGGTACAAGCCCCGTTTACCAGCCCGCTGTTTACCCCCGTGGTGTCGAAGCTGAGACCGCGGACCCGCTCCTCCCCCTCCCCATCCTCCACGCTTGAGCCGGCCTGAGCGCAGTCCTTGCTTGGCCGGACGGGAGTTGGGGGCGGTGAGGACTTGACCACTCCCCCCCCCCGCCCAGGACCGGGGGCCGGTCGACGCTCCCTCCCCCGCCTCGCCTCCCGGACGATCTTTCCGCCCAGTGGACGATAGAAAGGCGTCGGGGGTTTAACCGGCTTTATCCCTTGGCAGCCTCCTCTCGGAACTTTATCCCAGCGCGCCTAAGGATTCGCGGTTCAGCACCCTCGCGGGGCGTGTCCTAAATTCCGTGCTGGGGCTGACAACACTGAACCGCATTGCGGGTTTGGAAAACCCGGGGGGGTCGGCGCGGCGGCCCCTTCACTGTTGAGGGCGGCTTTCGCACGCTCGCCCGCATGCGCTTCGGAGTATTGCCGACGTTGAGGGGCCCCTTTGCGTCGCCACGTTGAAGACGTTTCCCCTTTGTGTGCCCGGGCCGCAACGGCCGGGTAGGACTGTTGCCGGCACTGGCATGGAGTCGGAAGAACTGCCCGCGGAAAAACTGCCTGAAACACAACGGACCCCGGGCAAGTCAAGGCACCTTTCGCCCCCGCTTCCGCCCCCCGGCGATTCGTTGACTCCAACTTCTCCTTTACCTTTTCTCTTTTACGCAAAGGGGCATGTCTCGAGAAACCGAAGGGAAACCGCGGGGGGTCGTCCTCCCCCTTTTGGGCCCCAGGAAGGCCGGTCCTCTTTTCCCCTTTAGGAGTGGAAACGATCTTGGTGGCGATGTCGAAGAGGGGACCGGGGTGCGACGAATCCCTTCCCTCGCCCCCTGGGTCGGCCCGCCTTCCTTGCTCTTTCTTTAAGGGACCCACTCATCGTAGAGTCGGATGATTTGTCGCGCGCCCGGTGGGGTGCCTTGGGGCTGGAATGCGTGCCCGGGCCCAGAATGGGGAGTACCCCATGATACCTTTGGGCCCCCGCGGGCTTCTTCTCGTGCTTCAGTCCCCAAAGAAGGTGCAAACAGACGGAGAGCTTGTCCTCGTGTTGGAAATCGGTTCCCCCTAAATTCGTTCGTGTACTATGACAAGGTACCAGTCGTGTTTGACCTAGTGTCGCCATCCAACTCTGGGGGAAAAAGGAGAGGGGAAGGCTTTATTAGTCAATTATATAAAAATTTTATGTAATGCGTCAAAGAAGAAAAATTCAAATGGGTGAGGATGATTGGAAATTCCCTGAGGAAAAGCACTTTTGGGAAAAAAATGTAAAAGAGCGAAAAAAACGAACCAAACTGTTAAGAGGCGTTGGTAAACAGTTTCTAAGAGCCCACGGTGCCAAAAAGACACTCCTTTCCCGGCGAAACGTGCACTAAGATACCCAACCCAAGGGGAAAATACGGCCCCGGAACGCGGGCTAACAGTTTTTGCCTGTTTTTGCCCGACCTGGCCTGGTCCATCGCGGAAAAGGTGTAAAACAAATTTTTAACAAAAAAAGCCAAAAAACTCGGAAATGCAATTTTAAATGGAAATGTTTTTCGAAATATTTTTTAAATAAATTTGAAAAAATTGATTTTTTCCCGAAAAGCAAAATTTGCCTCAATTCGCGACCTCTAAAAATTAAAATTTTTTTAAATCCTTTTGCACACATTATTTTTACGGGGGAAAGAAACCAGAAAAACCCCCCCACCCTAAAATCGGGAAAAAAAAATTCACATAGGTAAATGCCACCCTAAATATATATAATATATATATATATATATATATATATATATATATTTTATATTAAAAATATTATATATATATATATGTAATATAATTTATATATATAATATATAAAATAATATATATATATTTTAATATTTAATATTTATATATAAAATTATAATATATTATAATTTTTTATTTATTTTTTTTTCCAGATTTTTTTAAGCTAAAAGTGGATTTTTTGAACCTAAATTTCCCGTGTCATGTTCATTCAAACATCTGTGATTCAACTGCTGAAACTTTTGGGCCCTGAAAGAAATTGCTCTATCAAGAATGAGATTGAAACTCCCTTTTTGAAACTTTTATGTGGTCTTTGAACTGGCTCATCTTGACTTCATATTGAAAAGTTTGATTCTTTTTATGAAATTTTTTTATCTTTAAACGGGTTCAATTCCACCATTGGGTATCTCCCTTTGCATCTGCAAAACATTTTCAAACCATCAGTTGGTAGTTTTAGCCATGCAAAATTTTTGTCCCTGTTTTGATTGCAACAGAAAATCAACTGCCACCTTTGGTTTTCGGGCAAGAAAAAAAAAAATGAATAAAAAAAATAAAGGATCCATTATTTTTTGTCCATTTTGAAAAGGCAGTCGAGGCAGGTTTTGTTAGGG
>JACEEZ010010414.1:13005-30698 GCA_016584305.1 Chionoecetes opilio
CTTGTGGAGCATTGATTAAGGGCCCCAAAAAAAAGGAAAATTTGGTTAAAAATTTTTTCGTGGGAAAAAAAGTAGGGATTAAACCGGTGACCCCCCCCCCTGAGGGGGGCCCACCGGGTAAAAATGATGCTGTATTTCAGATATGTTACGATTTGACCTTTGGAACTGACGATATGGGGGAAGCAAAATGCAAAACTTTAATAAAAACATTATGAACCCCCGTAAATAGAATGACTTATATAAATCAATTAGCAAGAGCTAACGACACTATTTTTACTACAAAAAGACTTAAAGTAAATAATATCAAACGTGTGTCCTGGACAAGACTGTGACTGAGTGCGCACTCGCTTGCAGTCGAGGAAGGGCGCTGGAACAGGCGAGGAAGGGGACGGCTTCCCTTTGGAGAAAATGTTGTGCCCATGTATATACAAAATATTATACAATATTATACAATAAAATACCTGTACATGGCATAATAAAAGCGAATACATCCTTGAAGTGTCATATTTCTTAAATTTTTAGACGTTTAATAATTCACAGCGTTGTGATTGAGGTAACTAGAACGAACTGTACTGTTTTTGCTATTGTTCATACATTTTTATCCTTGTATTAAATGTTTTAAATATATTTGCATTCAATGGGCTAGGGAATATGTTTTGGGAATCCTTGTTTATTTTCATTTTAAATATTTCTCCTATCTGTTTCTATCTATATGTTTACTAGTAGCTTTTTAATTGAATTTTATACAGCATACATGATTACTTGTGTTTTTTTCTTTTAAAATATTTGTTGTATAGCCTTTAACGAATAGTTAATGTTAATTGGACCAAAGGAAACTTATTGTATTTACCACGATAAAACGTACCTGTGGTCAATAAAAATATATACCTATCTATCTATCTATCTATCTATATCTATCTATCTGTCTATATCTATATATATTCTTCAAGTGCCACATCCATCACCCTTCTCCATCGCTCGTAATGTTATCAAACCCATAATTTAATCGTTATCTGCATGACACACGCATACTCCACCCTCCGTCGCCTCTATCCAATATCTAAGTGCGACAAGTATATTTGAGTTGTAGGAAAGACCTTGCGAACTTACCCTTTTTGCTGATGAATTATAATCACTAATCATCTCCCCTTCGTGCCGTTATGGTGATCCCATAATTTGTCCTACTGTGTTTGTTCGCGTCACATTATTAACCTGAACCACCTCACACAGCGGCTGTCTCATTATTAACTCAGCTTGCACGCGGTTCTGGCTGGCTCTCTTCTCGTGTTTATCGGTCCATCTATGATTATTAAACTTATGTTCCAAGTTGTTCAATGGAATTGTTCCTGGTTTATTATGCGACTTACTCTGAATTTGTCTACATTTAGTGATTTTTCTTTGTTACATTTTGTTTTCGCAAGGATAAATCATCTTACTTTTTATGTACATCAACTCAGTCGCAGTTCATTTTACTTATCCCAAGCTCACCCATGGGCCATTTTAGTTTTCCCGTTTTTGGGGGGAGGCTCTTCCCCGGCCCAAAGGAAAGGGGTATCAAAAAATGAACGTTAAAAAAACCTATGAATTCATGAATTTTGGGAAAGTTTATTTTAAATTTTGGCTTCGTGAGAAGTATCAAGTAGTGGTAAATGCTATGAAAAAAATGGTTTTTTTTTATAGCAAAACATGCTTAGCCCCGCAAAAGAAAAGGGTTTCATTTTCCCTATCATAAATTCTTGATCGTCTTTTTCAGGATGGTTCCCCTTTGTGAACAAGTGGGTCGAACCCGCAACTAGACAGACCTCTGGTCCAGGTTGGCCGCCTTTTTTGGGCGGGGGGACGAAGTTTGCTGAGAGTAGGTGCCTCGTATCGCGGCGTGATGAAGTCCTTCCCCAGAACCACGGCACCCGGGGAGGGTGTTACAAACGGGGGTCCCCCCATGAGAGAATTGCGAAGGATTGACCCCCATGGTGCTTGACCATGGAAGAAATCAAAGCCCAGTTTGCCCCCCTGGTTGTTATTGCCCGGTCCGTGACCAAAAGGGGATGATCTTTTTGGAAAAGGTTATTGAAGTGGGAAGATAGAGCAGCAAAAGAGTAAAGGAAATTTCGGGGAGAAGAATATGGAAAGGGCTGTTTGACATAAGGGCCCTGCCCTAACGATTTTCCCCCCGCAAGGATCAGGAACCCCCATTGCCCCCAACCCCCCACTGTGCCCCCCGCGAGAGCACACGTCGTGTGACTGCCCTGGCCCAAGTCCCTATTTTAGCCCTGGAGTGGCTGTTCTACCAGAGGATCAAATTTGGGGGAGGAGAGGGGAATAGATGACGGGGTAGACAAGAATGAACGCATAAAAAGTAAAAGCAGCAAAGAAAAAGAAAGTTGGGAAAGAGGGGCTAAGCTAAGAAGCAGAAGCAAAAAAAATAAAAAGGTCAGACGTCTTGAGTGCGGGAGCAGATGTTCCGGGGCCAGGCAAGATCACCAGGATTCTGAGGATGGGAGGGAGGAGTCGTTCACCCTGCCACTCAGGGGAAAGGCAGGAGCAACAGAGGCTGCCATAGGGTAGACCGACTGCCAGGGAGAGGCGGGGGCCCCGGCCCCCCCCTTTTTGTGATGCGTACTTGGACGGGCCACTAAAAGAAAAAAAAACACAATGCCAGCCCCGGAACCGGGCGCTGGAAAGCTCGGTTCGACTTTTTCCGCCCACTGCTGCGCTGCTTGGCTTCGGATTCCTCCAGGCCCTTATCGCTACGGCCACCTCTCTCCAGACTGTCGTCCTGGTCTGCGATCCTAACAAGCTGAGGGGGGCCAGCAGGATCCCATGCATCGGCCAGGGCCTTGACCGGGGGGAAGCCCCCGGGGTACCAAAATTTTTGGATTGGGGTTTACATGGGGGGAGGCAAGACCAGGGCGATGGTCCCCACAGCTATGGGAATGCACCCAAGTTATCGGGGAGGAAGTGTCAGTGACGAGGACCCCATCTGGAAGGTACTTTTGGCCTTTTCCCAGAGGACCCGGTGCCACCTGAAAAGCCTTCGTCAGGTGGGCTCAGGCTCTCTATGATCTGGGGGGACATACGGCCCCCCCCGACTCACTGATCGACTGCAAGGTGACTCAACTGGGGCCAAAACGGGGTGAAGGGTGGTACTCACGCCCTTTGGGAAGATACTGGGAGCAAGCTCTTCGGGGAGATAGCGTGTTGCACAAAATAAGTTCCCCTGCCCACCTTATCACCACATCGACGGGCCTCCCCCATTGACCGGGTTTACGGTCCAGTGGGCGTCGCTGTCCAGCGTGAATAAGATTCAGTACAACCAGAGTTCAAGAGGAGTGCCAGGCGGTGAATATCTCACGGGGATACCGGGGTATCCTGGTCAAAATTCCACTGACCAGCAGGTCTCCTACCAGTGGTCCAGGCTGTGAGCGGGGGCGTTCCCCCCGTCCGAGCTGCAGGGGTCAAGTGTGGCAAAAGGGGTTCCCACTCCAGATGGCTCACCCCAGCCCCGTTGCTCGTGTTCATTGGACCAGAAAGCATGGGCTGACTGGCAAAGAACTGAACACCCGGAAATCTTTGCAATACTGCGTCAAGTACGCCGCAGGGGGTTTTTCAAACTCTACTACGCTAAGGTTCCCCACAGACTAGAGGCGGCCCCCCAAACACATCCCACCAGCTCGAGTGAGAGGGGCGCAGCCCAAAAAAGGTCCAAAACCCGTGCCCCTTTACGTCGGGCGGGCATGGTTCCACACTCGAAAGTGTCCTCCTCTCGCTGATGGCGATCAGATGAGGACGAACCCGGGTTTGCCGTGACCCGTTTTGAACTGAGGGGTTGGCAGGAGTATGGGGGCACCAGTGTAAGCCTCACATCACACCCACTAACTTGCAGCCCCCCTTTCAGACACGATCAGCTGGCGCCTGGCCCGGGGCCGAGCGGCATTACCTGTTCACTGTCCGGGGGTCAGATCCAGGAGACCTGGCAAGCCTTTTCGAGTTCCCCCGGGGTTCTCTATCCACTCCAGAGCACCGAAAGAGTCGGAAGCGGAACGAGGCTGCGGCAGCGGGTGGGGCAGCAGGCCAGAGACGGGTTCATCCGGGCTCGGGCCCCCCCCACCGGAAGACCATGCCCTGCTTCAGGTTAAAAAGGACTGATTTCACGTTTTTAGGTCAACGTGAGGGTGTGACACTGTGTGTAGTGCCTGATGAACCCAAAATGATCAGAAAAAGGGTTCCCCGTAGTCATTTTTGGGAAAACCCTATTTGGGGCAGATGAATAAATGGACCAACCGGGAAAATAATCTTTAAAGCTTTTTTGATAAGGGTGCAAAAATAAAAGTGCGATTTTGCATAGTAAAAAATTTCCAAATGTAGAAAAAGGAATGAGTTTAAAAACGTCTTTGAATTCCCTTTTTTAGGAAATTGGCATGCCAAAGTTGAGAAAAAATTTTTGTTATACGGCCCTACCCTAATTTGAAACATCCGTGACCTCTTGTCACGCGCCTTTCCAAAAGAATCTCGTCCGTTTTTGTGAATGCCGGTTATCACGAGGCAAAAATTTGAGAGAATCCCCGCTAAATGGTTTTGATTTAAACTTTAGTAGCGCTAATAAAAATAAACGATTTGCGGTCAGAACTGCTTTGTTTTCTTTCCCTAGTTTTTCTTCCGGCAAAATTAGTTTTCCTGTTCTAGTTTCCCCTATTTTTCCCTTTAAAAAATTTAGAGAGGGCGCCGGGAACCCCCCCACTAATACTCACCTGCCTTCTCAACGGCGAGCGCCCCCCCCAGGGAAATAACGCGCCCCCCCTCAAAAAGACCTAAGAAGCGCGGGAGCATTCCACCATCACTACCTTTAATAGGCGTATTTTTTTCAGCTTACAACAGAATTTTTCTTATTTAAATCCGCCCCTGTTGCCACACAAAATAAAAGATTGTAGCGTCCAAAACCCTTTTTAGATGTTGCCCGGAGTAAAACTTTTCCGTCTTTGTCTATTATTCCCCCTTTCCTTTTTGCTGGAAGTTCTCACATCCAACCTGCCCCTAGAAGGGTGACCTTTCAATCTTCAAACTACCGTCCTATAGGTTTGATTTCCCTGCCTTTCTAAAGTTTTTGAATCTATATTAATAAAAAGATTTTGAGCTCATTGCTCACAATTTCTATGTGATCGTCAGTACGTTTCCGAAAAGGGCGATTATGGCGATCTTTAGTTTTCCTAACTGAATCTTGGTCATCCCCCTTTAGGGGTTTCGGTGAAACTTTTCTTTTTGCCCTTGCTATAAAAAGCTTTTGATAGAGTCTGGCACAAATCTTTAATTTCCAACTACCCTCATTGGGTTTCTACCCTTCTCTCGTCCCTTCATTTTAATTTTTCCTTTCAAACCGTTCTATTGACTACTGTAACGGGACGTTCTTTCCCCAAAAATCTTTTTTTAATAGTGGTGTTCCCCAGGTTTGCCCTATCACCCACTCTCTTTCTATTATTAATTTAAATGATCTTCTAAGTTAACTCAAAGCCCTATCCACTCCACGTGTATTCTCCCCCGATTTGTCAACGTCGTTTATTAGACGCCCAAAACTCAAAGGAACTAATTGATTCCGGAGAGATCCCACCGAGCGCCAAACTTCTGATCTTTTTATAATTTCTATTGGGGCAAAGAAAACCCTTTGTTTTTTTCAATCCTCAAAAACCCTTTTTCTTCACCTATGTACTCGACAAACCTTCCAAAAAAAATTCCCCTCTTTTTTAATGACACTAACTGTCTCCCTTTTTTCTACAATGAACATTCTAGGGCTACCTTTCTAAAAATTTTAACTGGAAATCTCACATCTCATCTCTTGTTAAAAACCACTTCTAAGAAGTTAGGTGTCCTGTGGCGTCTGCTCCTTTTTTTTTTTTTCCCTCCCAATTGGTTGCTCTCTACAGGGGCTTTATCCGCCCATGTAAAGGAAAAGTCCTCACAGTTTGGGGGGGATCCATCATACACTCTCCAAAAGGTTGAGTCAAAAAATTTTCGTCTCATCAACTCCTCTCCTCTGATGACTGTCTTCAATCTTTAACACCCCGCAAAAGTTTCTTCTCTTCTCTTTCTACGTTATTTTCATGCTCACGCTCTTCGGTTGCAACGCATGCCCCCCCCCCTCCCGCGGCCCGCTGCACAAGACTTTTTTACTCTTCTCATCCCCATTCTGTCCATCTTCCTAAACAAAAGTTAATCAAATCTTTTCTTTTTATCCCTTTTATGGTAAACTCTGGAAATCCTTCCTTTTTCTATTTTTTTTCCTTCCTATGACTTACTCTTTTTAAAAAAAGGTAACAAGACACCCCCAAATTAATTGGCTCCCCTCTTTTTTATTTTTTCTCTTACTGTTTCTTTATAGGGACTGGAACTAAGCGGGCTTTGTTACCCATTTTTTGTGCCCTTGGCCAGTTCCTTGGGGATGTAAAAAAAAAAAATAAAAATAATAAAAAAAAAAAAAAAAAAAAAAAGGGTCATACACTTCATTACCTCTTACCGAGGCTCAAGTAATATCGTTAAGTTGACATTATTGGAGACACAGGCAAAGAGTAGTAACGTGATTGTCTGTTTTTAAAACATCGATATCTAATTGTTTTGAGCTCTTAGAATGGGCCTAGCATTGTTTTCTAACTTATAGATGGACTTGATATCAAATGAAATGTTTTAGGGCGCTATGAAAATGTTATTTGAATATCTATTTGCTACACAGCCACTTCACGATGTGCGTCGAGGATTTTTAATGCTTTCATGGACTGTGTGTAGGCTACGTGTACCTACATCTACGTTTCCTTGTATACCAATTATTCTTTGCCTAAACCTAGATGAATGCTGGTTGTGATTCATCCTCCAGTGTTTCTCGCCCTTTAAAATCCATGGGCGGGTGTGTGGTGGGTGTGTGGTGGGCGGGGTGGGGTGATGGGCGTGTGGTGGGCGGGTGTGTGATGGGTATGTGGTGGGCGGGTGTGTGGTGGGCGGGTGTGGTGATGGGCGTGTGGGTTGGGGGGGCGGTGTGTGATGGGTGTGTGATGGGCGGGTGTGTGATGGGTGCGTGATGGGTTACACACAACTGGTGTGTAATAGTCTTGGAGAGGCTTCCTAGCTACCGGGGTTGGAGGGCTTGGAGCTGAATCAGACTGATGAAATTTTCGTATTCGTGCCCTGCGATAGGTTCTCTAAAAGGCTTTCTTTTGGTGATATGACATATTTCCAAATTTATACATTTCTATTGCAAAGTAATATCACTCATGAATATATTTAAGTATTTGACTATACTATAGTAATAATACACCAGTTTTAGCGCTAGCCAGCAATCATCAACGAAAAATTTGGACGCAAAGTATTCATGCCAGGGAGTGAATAAGATTTCAGATGTCGCTGGAGAATTTAATTATTATGAGCTCCTACTTCCATATGTAGCTCCTATACATGCCATCAAAGTATCATAACTACGCCTAATTGAAAACAGTATTATTTGCATATGATCTTTTTGCTATGAATACTGAATGAGATGATAATTAAAGGAAAACATAAACATTTACGGGGCGATGTGAGAAAAGACAGGATTCATGCGCGCGCTCTGATTCGCCCGGCTCTTGAAAACACCACCCCCCCCAAAATTGTATATTTTTTCCAAAGAAAAGTAAAATATACTCCAGAGAGTGTATCATGTCGGGTTATCAGTGCACTCAAAAGAGTAGAAAATAAGTGGCGGAGCTTAAATAAGTATAATTTTGCTTAGTAATGTCGTCACAAAATACGGCCTTATTTCATGCTCTTATTTACACCCCCACCTTTCATCAAAGCCTTTTGGGAACAGAAGAAGCGCGCCCCATCCCTTGTTTTCCCCGCAATCACAAGCGTGGCGCCGCTATGAAAACACAACTCTGAGTCAGTAGCAAAGCTCAAAATTAACAACATAAAAATTGGTTTTTCCAAATGTTCTCCTGCTGGCCTATGTTTGTACTACCNATCCAGGAGATCCTGGTCAAGCCGTACGAGGTTCCGGAGTTCTCTATCCACTCTCAGAGCACCGAAAGAGTCGTGAAGCAGGTAACAGAGGCTGCGGCAGCAGTGGTGGGGCAGCAGGCCAGAGACGGGTTCATCCGGGCTCGGGCCCACCACCGGAAGACCATGCCCTGCTTCAGGTCTAAGAAGGACATGATGGACACGTTCTAGGTCAACGTAGAGGCTGTGACACTGTGATGTAGTGCCTGATGAACCAACTGATCAGAAAGAGCTTACCACGCTAGTCATTTGGAACTCATATTGGTGCATGATGCAATAAATAGGACCAACCGGACACTACGTACTCATTTAAGCATTATTTGATAAGGGTGCAATATAAAAGTGCGATTTTGCATAGTAAGAATTGCTCAAATGTAGAAATGGAATGAGTAAAATCGTCTTAGAATTCCCTTTTACATAGGAAATTGGCATGCCAAAGTTGAGAAAAAGAATTTTTGTTATACGGCGTACCCTAATTTGATCATCCGTGACCTCTTGCATCACGCGCCTTGACCAATGAATCTCGTCCGTTTCCGTGAATGCCGGTTATCACGAGGCAAACTTATGAGAGAATCACCAGCTAAATGGTTCGATTAATCTTCAGCTCAGCGCTAATAATAATAATCGATTTGCGCGTCAGAACTGCTTTAGTTTTCTTCCATAGTTTTTCTTCCCGGCAAAGTTAAGTTTTCCTGCTTCTAGTTCCACTATTTTTCCTTAAAATATTTAGAGAGGAGCGCCGGGAACACCGCACTAATACTCACCTGCCTTCATCAACCGACGAGCGCCTCCCAGGAACTAACAGCGCCACCATCAACAAGACCATAAGAAGCGCGGCAGCATTCCACCATCACATACCTTTATATAGGCGTATTTTGTGCAGACATTACTAAGCAGAATTATACTTATTTAAGCTCCGCCCCTGCTTGCCATCACAAAATACGATTGTAGCGCTGCCAAAGCCCTTTCTAGATGTTGCCAGGAGTAAAACTTTTCCGTCTTTGTCTATCTACTTCCACCTTTCCTTCTTGCTGGAAGTTTGCTCACATCCAACCTGCTCCTAAGAAGGGTGACCGTTCTAATCCTTCAAACTACCGTCCTATAGGTTTGACTTCCTGCCTTTCTAAAGTTTTTGAATCTATACTTAATAAGAAGATTCTTGAGCATCTATCTGCTCACAATCTTCTATGTGATCGTCAGTACGGTTTCCGTAAAGGGCGATCTACTGGCGATCTTCTAGCTTTCCTAACTGAATCTTGGTCATCCTCCTTTAGGGGTTTCGGTGAAACTTTTGCTGTTGCCCTTGACATATCAAAAGCTTTTGATAGAGTCTGGCACAAATCTTTAATTTCCAAACTACCCTCATTCGGTTTCTATCCTTCTCTCTGTACCTTCATCTTAAGTTTCCTTTCAAACCGTTCTATTGCAGCTACTGTAGACGGACATTGTTCTTCTCCAAAATCTATCAATAGTGGTGTTCCCCAGGGTTCTGTCCTATCACCCACTCTCTTTCTATTATTAATTAATGATCTTCTAAGTCTAACTCAAAGCCCTATCCACTCCTACGCTGATGATTCTACCCTGCATTTGTCAACGTCGTTTATTAGACGTCCAACTCAACAGGAACTAAGTGATTCACGGAGAGATGCCACCGAGCGCCTAACTTCTGATCTTTCTATAATTTCTGATTGGGGCAAAGCAAACCTTGTTTTGTTCAATGCCTCAAAAACCCAATTTCTTCACCTATGTACTCGACAAAACCTTCCAAATAACTATCCCCTCTTCTTTAATGACACTCAACTGTCTCCTTCTTCTACAATGAACATTCTAGGACTATCCTTTACTAAAAATTTGAACTGGAAATCTCACATCTCATCTCTTGTTAAAACAGCTTCTAAGAAGTTAGGTGTCCTGTGGCGTCTGCGTCCTTTTTTTTTCTCCCTCCCAATCGCTTGCTCTCTACAGGGGCTTTATCCGCCCATGTATGGAATATGTCTCACATGTTTGGGGAGGATCCACTCATACAGCTCTCCTAAACAGGGTTGAGTCAAAAGCTTTTCGTCTCATCAACTCCTCTCCTCTGACTGACTGTCTTCAATCTTTAAATCACCGCCGCAATGTTGCTTCTCTTGCTCTCTTCTACCGTTATTTTCATGCTCACTGCTCTTCTGAACTTGCTAACTGCATGCCTCCCCCCCTCCTGCGGCCTCGCTGCACAAGACTTTCTACTCATTCTCATCCCTATTCTGTCCATCTTCCTAATGCAAGAGTTAATCAGAATCTTTACTCTTTTATCCCTTTCACTGGTAAACTCTGGAACTCTCTTCCTGTTTCTATTTTTCCACTTTCCTATGACTTACATCTTTTCAAAAGAAGAGTAACAAGACACCTCCCAAACTAAATTGGCTCACCCCTCTTTTTTATTTTATTCTCTTACTGTCTTCTTTATAGGGACTGGCAACTAAGCGGGCTTTGTGTTACCCATTTTTGTTGTGCCCTTGGCCAGTTCCTTGTGATGTAAAAAAAAAAAAATAATAATAATAAAAAAAAAAAAAAAAAAAAAAAAGGGTCATACACTTCATTACCTCTTACCGAGGCTCAAGTAATATCGTTAAAGTTGACATTATTGGAGACACAGCAAAGAGTAGTAACGTGATTGTCTGTATTACACATCGATATCTAATTGTTTTGAGCTCTTAGAATGGCCTAGCATTGTTTTCTAACTTATAGATGGACTTGATATCAAACTGAAATGTTTAGGGCGCTATGAAAATGTTATTTGAATATCTATTTGCTACACAGCCACTTCACGATGTGCGTCGAGGATGTTTAATGCTTTCATGGACCTGTGTGTAGGCTACGTGTACCTACATCTACGTTTCCTTGTATACCAATTATTCTTTGCCTAAACCTAGATGAATGCTGGTTGTGATT
The DNA here is from genome assembly GCA_016584305.1 of Chionoecetes opilio. NCBI lineage: Eukaryota > Metazoa > Arthropoda > Malacostraca > Decapoda > Majidae > Chionoecetes > Chionoecetes opilio. The sequence goes on from JACEEZ010010414.1 coordinate 23,953, forward strand.
CATCCTCCAGTGCTTCTCGCCCCTTTAACATCCATGGGCGGGTGTGTGGTGGGTGTGTGGTGGGCGGGTGTGTGATGGGCGTGTGGTGGGCGGGTGTGTGATGGGTATGTGGTGGGCGGGTGTGTGGTGGGCGGGTGTGTGATGGGCGTGTGGTGGGCGGGTGTGTGATGGGTGTGTGATGGGCGGGTGTGTGATGGGTGCGTGATGGGTTACACACAACTGGTGTGTAATAGTCTTGGAGAGGCTTCCTAGCTACCGTGTTGGAGGCTTGGAGCTGAATCAGACTGATGAAATGTTCGTATTCGTGCCCTGCGATAGGTTCTCTAAAAGGCTTTCTTTTTGTGTGATATGACATATATACCAAATTTATACATTTCTATTGCAAATGTAATATCACTCATGAATATATTTAAGTATTTGACTATACTATAGTAATAATACACCAGTTTTAGCGCTAGCCAGCAATCATCAACGAAAATTCGGACGCAATGTATTCATGCCAGGGATGTGAATAAGATTTCAGATGTCGCTGGAGAATTTAATTATTTATGAGCTCCTACTTCCATATGTAGCTCTATACATGCCATCAAAGTATCATAACTACGCCTAATTGAAAACAGTATTATTTGCATATGATCTTTATGCTATGAATACTGAATGAGATGATAATTAATGGAAAACATAAACATTTACGGGGCGATGTGAGAAAAGACAGGATGCATGCGCGCGCTCTGATTCGCCAGGCTCTTGAAAGCACCACCCACACCCAAAATTGTATATTTTTTCCAAAGAAAAGTAAAATATACTCCAGAGAGTGTATCATGTCGGTTATCAGTGCACTCAAAAGAGTAGAAAATAAGTGGGCGGAGCTTAAATAAGTATAATTTTGCTTAGTAATGTCGTCACAAAATACGCCTTATTTCATGCTCTTATTTACACCGCACCTTTCATCATGGCCTTGTGTAACAAGAGAGAAGCGCGCCGCATCCCTTGGTCTCCCCGCAATCACAAGCTCGTGGCGCCGCTATGAATAAACACAACATCTGAAGTCAGGTTACGCAAAGCTCAAAATTAAACAAACATAAAATATTGGATGTGTTCCAAATTGTTCTCCATGCTGGGCCTTATGTTTGTACTACCAGACGTATATACGTGTCCGCTTCCTCACTAATAGTGTCAGAGGATTTCCTGTGTCTCATGTTTTGTGTTTCCAAGCGGGTTATGAAGGCGCGAGGATGCCGAGGCGAGTGTGCGTCAATACAAAGGCGTCTCTTGACCAATAAATATGACTGCTTTGTACTTCCCTTGTGATTCTATGCTTGTAATTCTTTAGGTAAATTACGAATAAACTTATAATTTATGTCTCAAGATAATGTTTTAGAAATATTTTTTTGTTTTAACTTACCAGATATTTAGTTTATCCCTTTTGCGGTCTTTTGTTAATGGAAATATGATTTGTATATTGTTACGTGCGAGCTATATCAGTCCACAATACCTTGCTGCGTGAAGCATATTATGCATTCCTTTTTTATCATATTTTAAACAAAGGAGCATTTATGTATTTACGGGTGGTTCTCTTGTGGATAGATTGAATTATGTCGATTCACGTCTGCTGTATGCTTTTTCTTTAATGTATTTTTGAAATTAAATTGAGACTTTTTTTATGTATTTAACAGTGGTAACCTTTTTCGGCTTGTTGTTGGAAGTTTATTCTCTCTACAACATCCTTCATAATAGATATCCTACCCCCCTCCCCCCACACACACACACTCGTTCACTAAACCAAAGCACCAATACTGCAGCTATGAATGAATGGGGTATGAATAAGTGTGAGGTATGAGGGCAGATTGGAGTAATGGGGGGGGGGGGGGGGGGCGTGAGGGAGGTAGGGTGACGCGACGTGATACAAATTGTTCATAAGTCAGATAAGAGAGAGTTGTGAGGTGAGACTGGTTAGGTTCTGTACCAAAAGTTATAAAACAGGCGTTCACTCGGCTGCGGTGTGTTTGCGTGTGTGTGTGTGTGTGTGTGTTTTGTGTGTGTATGTGTGTGTGTGTGTGTGTGTGTGTGTGTGTGTGTGTGTGTGTGTGTGTGTGTGTGTGTGTGGTGTGTGTGTGGTGTGTGTGTGGTTTCACCCATGGTTTTGTCCACGCGAGCCGGACTCGCGATCCCCAGTTTCACCCTCCCGTAGCTGTTTGAAGCTCATTATGACCAATTTTAGGGTAATGCTGGGACCTCACACACCACGAACGACTATCTCCTTGCTCAAGGGGGACAGTAACTGCCCGAATTTGTCAGTGAAAAATTCCCGGGAGCGAGCGAGGATTCGAACAGGCTAACCACATAATGGCGCACTTAAGCTCTATCCACTGGACCATCGTGGTGTGTGTGTGTGTGTGTGTGTGTGAGTGTGTGTGTGTGTGTGTGTGTGTGTGTGTGTGTGTGTGTGTGTGTGCTCGCACATACATACATTCGTTTACCAGTGTTTTTGCTCCGCCTTTAATGAAACGCTCGAAAATGGTCGCTGGAGTTGGTGATGTAAATGAAAAGTGGTGATAGGCGACATGGAAGAATTTCATCGTCTCTAGTGGAATTCAGCATTTCACACCAACACCATGTTAGTAGCCTGCCTTGCAGTGCTGGGTGGGGGAAATCCCCGCTGTGGCGCCATCAGCACTTAACAGATGAAAGGAATACTGTAACGATAATTATAATCTTCTGGTCCATTAGTGCACGTTTGACGCATATCTTGCCATGCATTACCAACATAGCCATTGAGACAACTAAGAAAAAGTGTAGAAAAAAACCCCGATACTTTATAAGACAAATTTTTACATAAACTGGCGCAGAAAGATAAGAAATAATTGGATCAAAGTGGGAAAAATATTGCGTTATTCTGCAACCCCGAGTTTTCCTCAGCGCCAATCTTATCATCCTTATTGGTTATTAAACTGAAATTCTTCAAATCATATTGAATTCAGTTCAGCAGGCAAACACGGGCTCGGCGGAAATGAGGAACAATACAAATCTGGTCTGCTTGGCTTGTGTTCAGGAGGCCAAGTGCTGTTTGGTATTATACTGTATCAGTTGCGTTACTTAAATGCTGTGTTATACTACATGTTATACAAAGGGGCGTTAAGGATGCGTCACTATCTGGCATGAGCCTTTCTAAATGGAACAAATAGTTTTCATTAGATTATAAGCTGTTCATTGACGTTTATGACGTCTTTGCTTTCTCCACTGCTACCTTACCGAAGCCAGACCTTACCCTTCCCTTATGATCCCTAGACGCGCCATACCAAGGCCAACATCCACTCTTGACTCCATCCACCCATCCACCCACCCATCCATCCATCCATACACTTATTCACAGTAATTTTTTAACCACGTTTCCTAGCCGTAACCCATGTCGCTACTATGTGTTTTGATAAATACTCATTCCCCCTATAGGAGAAGCCTTGTAACTTTACCCAATATATCTTTAGGCCCCAGCCTTCCCATACCCAGCCGGTTATTACCATATCTCACCCCTACAACAAAGCCTTTCTCAGAACCTCAGTCCCCAGCGTTCGTCTGCCCTTCCCTCCTCTCTCTAATCCCTTCTCAGCAGCCATCCCTCAACAGCTCTCCCCTCATGCAGCACGCCCAACCCCCCATCTGAGGCCTCAGCCGTCCACATATTGACGAACTTTGCTCTTCAAAACCACCTCATCCAACATTTGTGAACTCCAGTCTGGGTCGTGCTGTCGTGGCAGTGACTGTTTTCAACTTTTCTTTCTGTACTTTTTTCATATATTGTCACTTTTGTATGTTGTATTTTTACTGACTTTTTTTTGTGTCCCTCCCGTCCTTATTTTCGTTTTTTCTCATTTTCTTGGTTATTTTTATTCTTTCCTTTCTTATTTTCTTATTTGAACTTTTTTGTATTGTTGATTAGCGTCATCCTTTCATCTTACCTTATTGTAGTTAATTTTCCTTCTTCTCTCTCTCTCTCTCTCTCTCTCCTCTCTCTCTCTCTCTCTCTCTCTCTCTCTCTCTCTCCTCTCTCTCTCTCTCTCTCTCTCTCTCTCTCTCTCTCTCTCTCTCTCTCTCTCTCTCTCTCTCCTCTCTCTCTCTCTCCTCTCCTCTCTCTTCTCTCTCTCTCTCTCTCTCTCTCTCTCTCTCTCTCTCTCTCTCTCTCTCTCTCTCTCTCTCTCTCTCTCTCTCTCTCTCTCTCCTCTCTCTCTCTCTGCTCTCTCTCTCTCTCTCTCTCTCTCTCTCTCTCTCTCTCTCTCTCTCTCTCTATACATATATACATATAATATATATATATATATATATATATATTATATATATATATATATATATATATATAATATATATAATATATATATATATATATATATATATATATATATATATATATATATACTATAGATATATATATTCTCTCTCTGCTCTCTCTCTCTCCTCTCTCTCTCTCTCTCTCTCTCTCTCTCTCTCTCTCTCTCTTCTCTCTTCTCTCTCTCTCTCTCTCTCTCAACTTTTGCTTTTTTAGCTGCTTCGTCGTTTTTTCTGCCATTCCATATGTGAAGTTTCATATTTTTTTTCTATTTTCCTATGTTTCAGTTCAGTTTCCTTCCCCAATATTTTCGTTTTCTGTTTTTTTTTCTTTTTTCTATTATTTGATTTCCTACTTGCATCTGTACTGTATATAGCTCATTTTTTTCCTATTATATATTAGCAATGATCAGTGTTTTAAGTATTCATCTTGTTATTTCTGCTACCATTTTATCTTTTCTTTTTATCAAACGTTTCTTCATCCTCTGTATGAATACACGACCTTTCGAGCGAATGACTTTTCGAGCGTAGGACCATTCGAATGACTTTTCGAGTGGAGGGACCATTCGGAGGACCCAGTTGTGTGTGTGTATGGGTGTATTGCGTGTGCTTGCGTGTGTGTGTGTGTGTGTGTGTGTTGCGTGTGCGTATTTTTTTTTTTTTTTTTTTTACATCACAAAGGACTGGCCAAGGGCACAACAAAAATGGGTAACACAAAGCCCGCTTAGTTGCCAGTCCCTATAAAGAAGACAGTCTATAATAATATCATCGAAAGTGTGTGCGTGTGTGTGTCTGTGTGTGTGTCCGCTATAGGTTCCGCCCCCCAGTGGCGCAATCCCATCATATGGCACAGTTTTGGAACCAGGTCGACCAGGGGAAGAGTTTAAGGCCACTTTGGGGGATGATCCGATCACTTTTTTTTTTTTTTAGTATTACCGAGAATTGTGATTTTTTATTTTTATTTTACGCGAGATATTTTGCATGAAAAAAAAAAATATCGAAACGAACGCACGACTGACGGACGGTTTCTTTTACTTCAGTCCTATTACTTTAGTCCTATTACTTCAGTCCTATTACTTCACTAGCCTACATCCTATTACTTCAGAGTTACTTCTGTCCTATTACTTCAGTCCTATTACTATTTTGTGATAGCCCAAAAAATATTCTGTGAGATTAAACTCATGGTTGTGTGAAATACATTATCATTAAAATACAAGTGTTACAATTATTGGGCCGAAGGCCCACCAAAAGCCCTCCGCAGGAGCTAGCCAAAAAGTCCGCCCGGAGGGCGACTTTTCGGCTAGTAAGAGAATAAAATAAAAAAGAGGGGTGAGCCAATTTAGTTCGGGAGGTGTCTTGTTACTCTTCTTTTAAAAAGATTTAAGTCATAGAAAAGTGGAAAAATTGAAACAGGAAGAGAGTTCCAGAGTTTACCAGTGAAAGGGATGAAAGAGTAAAGATACTGATTAACTCTTGCATTAGGAAGATGGACAGAATAGGAATGAGAATGAGTAGAAAGTCTTGTGCAGCGAGGCCACGGGAGGGGGGGGAAGCATGCAGTTAGCAAGTTCAGAAGAGCAATGAGCATGAAAATAACGGTAGAAGAGAGCAAGAGAAGCAACATTGCGGCGATGATTTAAAGATTGAAGACAGTCAGTCAGAGGAGAGGAGTTGATGAGACGAAAAGCTTTTGATTCAACCGTGTTTAGGAGAGCTGTATGAGTGGATCTTGCCCAAACATGTGAGACATACTCCATACATGGGCGGATAAGGCCCTTGTAGAGAGCAAGCAATTGGGAGGGGGAAAAAAAAAGACGCAGACGCCACAGGACACCTAACTTCTTAGAAGCTGTTTTAACAAGAGATGAGATGTGAGATTTCCAGTTCAGATTTTTAGTAAAGGATAGTCCTAGAATGTTCATTGTAGAAGAAGGAGACAGTTGAGTGTCATTGAAGAAGAGGGAATAGTAATCTGGTAGGTTTTTGTCGAGTATATAGGTGAAGAAATTGGGTTTTTGAGGCATTGAACAAAACAAGGTTGCTTTGCCCCAATCAGTAATTATAGAAAGATCAGAAGTTAGGCGCTCGGTGGCATCTCTCCGTGAATCACTTAGTTCCTGTTGAGTTGGACGTCTAATAAACGTCGTTGAAAATGCAGGGTAGAATCAACAGCGTAGGAGTGTATAGGGCTTTGAGTTAGACTTAGAAGATCATTAATGAATAATAGAAAGAGAGTGGGTGATAGGACAGAACCCTGGGAACACCACTATTAATAGATTTAGGAGAAGAACAATGTCCGTCTACAGTAGCTGCAATAGAACGGTTTGAAAGGAAACTTAAGATGAAGGTACAGAGAGAAGGATAGAAACCGAATGAGGGTATTTGGAAATTAAAGATTTGTGCTCTGACTGTATTGGCAAAGAAAT
>JACEEZ010010418.1:0-2500 GCA_016584305.1 Chionoecetes opilio
CCACACAAAACAAAAAAAGCTAAAACCCAAAAAATCATGATCCTTGAAATGAATCACAAATAAAACATTGTGTGTACATGTACAGTGTTATGTACACCTTGCATAAAACTCATGAGACCAATGACACATAGTACACATGAAACACATGACACATATATGAAAAAAAAAAATTGTAAAATACATGAAACGCATGACACAAGCTCATGAAACACATGTAACATTAAACACATGAACGCATTGCCTTAATACATTACACAAAGCTCATGAACACAAACACACAAACTCTTACACACATATTACAAAACACACAACACATGACACATGACGCAGAAACACTTGAAACATAAAAACATAAGACACAAAACCAAAGCACATGACACATAAAACAACACATTTTTCACATTAAGTACATGAACATATACAACACCCTTTAACACATGGAACATAACACATAAAACACCATGACACATAAAACACATTCAACACATGGAACATGAAACATGAACACATCACCCTACAACATATTCGCACATAGAACAAGATACATAAACAAAACACCACAAACACAAAAAAAAACAAAGCCCCTAACACAAACACACACACACACACCCCACAAACACCACACACACACACACCCAAACACACACACACACACACACACAAACACAACAAACACACACAACACACACCACACCACAAACACACACACCCACAAAAACACCCAAAACAAAAAACCAAAGCCCACTAACACACACACAACACACCACACAAACACACACAAACACAAAAAACCAAAGCACACACCACACCCCCACACACACACACACACACCACACACACACACAACCCCACACCCCACAACCACACACACACACAACACACACACACACACACACACCCACACACACACAACACACACACACACACACAAACAGACAGACAACAGAGAGAGAGAGACAGACAGACAGACAGACGACGACAGACAGACAGACAGACAGACAGACAGACAGGGCGACAGACAGACAGACAGGGCAGACATACAGACAGACAACAGACAGACAGACAGACAGACAGACAACAGCAGACAGACAGACAGACAGACGACAGACAGACAGACAACAGAAAAGACAGACAGACAGACAGACAGACAGACAGACAGACAGACAGACAACAGACCGACAGACAGACAGACAGACAGACAGGGCAGACAGACAGACAGACAGACAGACAGACAGACAGACAGACAGACAGACAGACAGACAGGGCAGACAGACAGACAGACAGACAGACCCGAAAGACAGACAGACAGACAGACAGACAGACAGACAGACAGACAAGACAGACAGACAGACAGCAGACAGACAGACAGACAGACAGACAAACATACAGACAGACAGACAGACAACAGACGACAGACAACCAGCAAAAGACAGACAGACAGACAGACAGACAGACACAGACAGACAAAGACAGACGAACAGACAAACAGACAGACAGACAGAAAAGACAGACAGACAGACAGACAGACAGACAGACAGACAGACAGACAGACAGACAGACATACAGAACAGAAAAAACAGACAACAGACAGACAGACAACAGACAGACCGACCAGACAGACAGACAGACAGACAAAAACAGACAGACCAGACGACAGACAGACAAGACAGACAGACAGACCAGACAGCGACAGACAGACGACAGACAGACAGACAGACAGACAGACAGACAGACAGACAGACAGACAGACAGACAGACAGACAGACAGACAGACAGACAGACAGACGAGACAGACAGACAGACAGACAGACAGACAGACAGACAGACAGGGCAGACAGACAAAAGAAGACAGACAAACAACAGACAGACAGACAGACAGACAGACAGACAGACAGACAGACAGACAGACAGACAGACAGACAGACAGACAGACAGACAGACAGACAGACAGACAGACGACAGACAGACAGACAGACAGACAGGGCAGACAGACAGAACAGACAGACAGACAGACAGAACAGACAGACAGACAGACAGACAGACAAAACAGACAGACAGAACAGACAGAAAAGACAGACAGACCCGACAGACAGACAGACAACAGACAACAGACAGACAGGGCAGACAGACAGACAGTACAGACAGACAGACGACGAGACAGACATAAAACAGACAGACAAACAGACAGACAGACAAGACAACAGACAACACAACACACACCAACACAGACAAACAAACAACAACACCAACACAACCACAAACACAACAAAACAACCAAAACAACAAAAACACACAAAACACACACACACACAACACACACACAACACACACAAACACCACACCCCAACACACACCACACACACACACACACACAACACAAAACACACACCACACACATACATACATACATACATACTACCCTACACCACACAACACCACACACACACACACAAACATATCTTGTCTGCATGGTCAAGTGGATTAGAACGCCAGTCAGTCA
>JACEEZ010010418.1:7500-12500 GCA_016584305.1 Chionoecetes opilio
GTTTCTTTTCCTTCCATACCGTCACGTGGGAAAGAAAGAGTTTTACATGTTTAGTGGGAAAGAGGGAAGGGAAGGGAGGGAGGATAAGGAGGAGAGGTAATTGAATGAGAGAGAAAGGGAGGGAAAGGACGGAGGGAGAATGTGGGAGCTAATTGAATGAGAGGGGGGGGGGGGGGGGGGGGGAGGGAGAAAGGGAGAGAAATGAAGAAGGAAGAAATGGGAGGGTGTGGAAGGCAGCATAAGGGTGAATAACGTAAGAGATATAAGAGGTAACGACGGAATGAAATGAAATGCGAAGAAGGAAGAGAGAAAGAGAGAGAGAGAAGAGAGAGAGAGAGAGAAGAGAAGAGAGAAGAGAGAGAGAGAGAGAGAGAGAGAGAGAGAGAGAGAGAGGAAAAGAGAGGAGAGAGAGAGGAAAGAGAGAGAGAGAGGAGAAAAGAGGAGAAAAGNCCTTTTTCCCTCCCCCCCTTTTTAAAGAACGGCCTTACTTCATCTCTCCCCAGCATCAAACCGGGATTCTTGGTTGTGAACCGAGCGTGCTAACTACTACACTATACAGAGTACCCAAACGGTGTGTGTGTGTGTGTGTGTGTGTGTGCGTGTGCGCGCGTGTGTGTGCGTGTGCGCGCGCGTGTGTTGCGTGTGCGCGCGCGTGTGTGTGTGCGTGTGCGCGCGCGCGCGCGCGCGCGTGTGTGTGTGTGTGTGTGTGTGTGTGTGTGTGTGTGTGTGTGTGTGTTTGGCTAGGTCCTGTACTTGAGGCGATTAAACAGAATTGGAAGGGGTCGTGGATTGATAATAATACAAAATAAAGAGAAGTGATGAGAGAGAGAGGAGAGAGAGAGAGAGAGAGAGAGAGAGAGAGAGAGAGAGAGAGAGAGAGAGAGAGAGAGAGAGAGAGAGATACCTCGGTACTGTTACGTACCGAGGCTGTAATACTTCAAAATTATTACGACCACGTTAAATATTTGGCTAACATGACATACAAATAACAACAAATAGATCAGCATTAATAACTTTTTTCACCTCCCTTTTATACTTTCCCTCCCCCTCCTTCGTCCCTCCATCCCCTTCCTACCCCCTTGATGACCCAGAACCAGTGGCGCAACTACGGGGGGGCACATATCCCCCTATTTATTTCGGTGCCCCTCGAGTGCCCACCTCCCCCTATTTTCCCAGGTGCCTCCCCCCTCCCGTTTTTACACCCCTTGTTCCGCCACTGCTACCGAATTTCACGAAAATACCTGGATCTGTCATGCTCTGTTGGAAAAAAAACTTCAAAACAGTACGTGTTGCACTCGCCCAGTGTGGCGCAGGTAACTACCGGTGGTATTTTTGAATGCCTTATGGTAGCCATCGATGGTGTTTAGTATTTTTGTTTTTGCCATTTTAACGTGAAACTGTTAGTCCTGGAGTAGGCGATCAGCCTGGGGGGTTGGTCGGTATCAAATTAGGGCGAGAATGCTAATAGTGTTTTTTGGGAAGGTATAAATGCCTAGAGTTAGAAAACATGTGATAGCATTGTGGCAGTGGCAGCTTTATGGGAGTTATCCCCCTTTTCCAAACTGTATATTATATAATTATATAAATATACATACATATAATTAAAATTTGTGTAAGTGTGTAAGTAAGTGTAAGTGTGTAAGTAAGTGTGTAAAAATGTGTAAGAATAAAGTATTGAAAACAAGTGGGAAGGACATAATCTTGAAAGCTGACCGGTCTCTGTTTGGTCGCATCATAGTGATGGCACAAGGGCGCAATCTCAAGATGGAGGACATCCTCTCTCACCCCCTGGGACCACTACCCTGGGCTCTCTCTACCCCAGACGGATTACTCAGGAAAACAAACAAAGCTTCCTTAGCCACAACTTTGCAGAAGAATGTGACAGTAGCAGACCAACTCCTACAAAATCCGGCTTCTGTGATCGATGGAATGAACTTAGTTCAAAGAGTACAGGTTGATCAAGCTACGTTTGGAGACATTGCCACTACAATACTGTCTATGGCATTGCGTGAAGGAAGTAAAAGTACCCGAATAGATGTTGTTGTTCGACACGTATCGAAAAAATTCTATCAAGAACAGTGAGAGATCGGCACGGGTGAAGAGCCCGGGACAGCAGCTGCAGGTATCACAAGCGCACAGATCGTGAGGCAATGGAGAAGTTTCCTGACAGGAATAACTAACAAAACCAGTCTGATTAGCTTCATTGTCAGTGAATGGAGGAAGCCAGTGTACAGGGAGAAACTACATGAGAAGATTCTGTATACAACTGTAGATGACAAATGCTACAAAATTAAATCACGGGGCAGTGAAGAGGTACCAGATCTCCAGTGCCAGCAGGAAGAAGCAGATGGGCGCCTACTTTCCATGCTGTCCATGCTGCTAGACAGGGCTACCAGGCTGTTGTGATATGCGCAGAGGATACAGATGTCTTTATCATGTGTTTGGCATTTCATGACAAGATAGGGGCCCCGTTATTCCAGAAATGTGGAACTAGAACCAGAACTAGATTAGTTGACATCGGGAAAGTCACTGCCACTATCGGCATAGATGTCTGCAGAGCTCTTATTGGTATACATGCATACACTGGATGTGACACTACCAGTGCTTTCGCAGGTAAAGGGAAGGCAAGTGCTCTAAAATTCGTGACCAACAACAAGGAATCAGAAACACATTTACACAGTTGGGCCAGGAATGGGACCTCTCCTCAGAACTGATGGACAACTAGAGTGTTTCACATGTCTCCTCTATGTCCCCAAAGCAGCATTCACTAAGGTCAATAATCTCAGGTACCACTTGTTCTGTGTTAAGAAAGGTGAATAGAGAGTCATCAGCTTCCACCCTGCAGGGACTGCTTAGTCAAACATGCACAAAGGGCAAACTACCAGGCTAGAATATGGAGAAGATGTCTTGAGCAAGACCCAGGTGTACCAAGTCCCATTGGCAGAGGGTGGAAAATTGACATGGATGTAGCTGAGGAATTAATGGTAGTGGATTGGATGGATGGTCGGGCCCGCACCTGAGGCTATCTTGGCCCTACTGGCCTGCAAATGTTTTAAGGATGTGTACACTGCCAAAGTGTGTCTGTCTGGCAAATGGACTTAAGTGCACTGATATGTGCAAACTGTCAGACTGCGAGAATCGTTCATCAGATGATGAGGAGAGCACGGACGAAGACGACGATGTTGATGATTAATTTCATAAAAAGGTGTGTTCAATGTTTTAGGTAATTAGCGTAGTTATGTACATATATCATATATACATATATACATATGTACATACATATGTATAAATATTATCCGATTGAATTGGTATATGTATTTAAAAGCGGATTCTAAATACATTTTATACTTGATCATCTTCCCGATTTACCCCGTTTAGAAAATTGCCCTAGGCCAGGGAAAAATTTTTTTTCCCCCAAAAAAGGTTTTGGGGGAAAATAGGGTGGGCCCAAAACAACCGGGCCCCAAAAAACTTAAATCCCCAAAAAAATTTTTTATTTTTTTTGGGGTTTTTTGGGGCCTTTTAAAAAAAGGGGAGATAACTCAATAAAGATGACACAATGCACAAGTTTCTAATCTGGCATTACCTTTCAAAAAACTTAGCTCTCGCTAATTATGAGGTGAGCAATGTGACGCTGAGATAAGGAACTTTAATCTTCAGAAAGATTTTTCTTTCTATATAAAATTGTCTTTGTAATACATTACAAAAAGTGACTAATATCATTAACTAATGACAAGGTATAAAGCAGCTTCTATAAACTATTGTTATAGTCACTAAAATCGAATTACCCACGTTAAGAAATTACGCTGGCAAGGGTAAAGGAAACAATGTCAAATGTAAAAAACAATGAATATCGGTGACAAATTTACACTTTGGAAAAAAGTAACATATACAAAACATAAATTTTAAAAGATTTTTTTACATTAAATGCAAGGTTGAATTATTTGGCAATGGAACAAAGAAGAATAAAAACGTGAAGAAACATCGAAGAAGACAAAGAAATGCAGAAGGAAAAGGAGACAGAGAAGAATGAGAAGAAGAGATAGAGAGAGAGAAGAGAGAGAGAGGACGATAGAGATACAAAATGCTAAATATAAACTGGACAAGATAAACGCAACCTTTGCGAATAAATGAGAAGTGAAACGAAAAAAATAAAAGCTGATTTGAAAAGCCGAATAAAGAAAGTAAGGAGCAAAAAAAATTATATAGAAAGGAAAAAAAATGGAAGAAGAGACGCATTAAAAAAGGAAATAAACGTCAAAAGAGCACAAAGAAAGGCAAACAAATGAAAGAAATAAAAAAACTACTAATTTATAAAAAAAGGGACAAAAAGAATAACACTAGAGAAGAAGAAAGTAAAGAAAAAAAAATATTAGTAGACAAAGAAGATAAAAGAGAAAAATAAAAGACAATAACAAGACAAAGGCGATTATATTTATAGCAAAGATAAAAAAGAAAAATTAAGCACAGAAATTAAAACGTGAAGAAACAAAATACAACACAACAGCTACAACAACAACAACAAAAACAGCTACAACAACAACAGCAAAAGAAACAAAAACAACAACAGCTACAACAACAACAACAACAACAGCTACAACAACAACAACAGCTACAACTAACAAGAGCAAAGAAACAAAAACAAAAAGCTACAACAACAGCTACAACAACACAAAAGAACAAAACAAAAGTACAAATAAAAAGAAAACAACAACTACACAGACAAAACAGCACAACACTATACAACAACAACAACAACAACAGCAACAACAGCTACAAAAAAAAACAACAAAACAACTACAAACAACACATATCAACAACAGCAGCTACACAACAACAACAGCTAAACAGCACAACAACAACAAGAAAAAAAAGTACAAAAAAACAACACAACATAAAGAAACAACAAAACAACAGCTACAACACAGCTACAAACAACAACAACAAAACAACAGCTACAACAACAACAAACAGCTACAACAACAACAAAACAACAGCTA
>JACEEZ010010418.1:17500-37500 GCA_016584305.1 Chionoecetes opilio
GAGGAGGAGGAGGAGAGGAGGAGGAGGAGGAATTAGGTAGAAGAGGCGAGGAAGAAGAAAATCATGCAGTAATTTATTCAGTCATCAACACTGAAGAAAAGAAGAAGAGGGAAAATAGATATAGATAAGAGAGAGAGAGGAGAAGGGAGAGGAAGAGGGGGAAGGAGGAGGAGGGGGAGAGCAGACGAGAGAATAAATTAATGTATAAAGACTGTAATGAGCTGGACATTCTAGTCGAGTTTGTGAGTGTCTTCATGAATGACTTTGATACTGCGATTTCTGCGATTTCATGTCCTAATAGAAAATCCTGTCCCCCCCACCCTCCCTCCCTCCATCCTTCCCTCCTTTACTGTCTCTCCCTCCCTCCCTCCTTCACTGTCCCTCCCTCCCTCCCTCCTTCCCTCCCTCCCTCCCTCCTTCACTGTCCCTGCCTCCCTCCCTCCTTCCCTCCTCCCTCCCCCTCCCTCCTTCCCTCCTTCCCTCCTTCACTGTCCCTCCCTCCCTCCCTCCGTCACTGTCCCTCCCTCCCTCCCTCCGTCACTGTCCCTCCCTCCCTCCCTCCTTCACTGTCCCTCCCTCCCTCCCTCCCTCCCTCCCTCCCTCCCTCCTGCACTGTCCTCCTCCCTCCTCCCCTCCCTCCTTCACTGTCCCTCCCTCCCTCCCTCCTTCACTGTCCCTCCCTCCCTCCCTCCTTCACTGTCCCTCCCTCCCTCCTCTCCCTCCCTCCCTCCTCCCTCCCTCCCTCCTCCTTCCCTCCCTCCCTCCCTCCCCCTTCTCCCTCCCTCCTTCCCTCCCTCCCTCCCTCCCTGTCCCTCCCATCTGCTTTACAGCCTGGTAGATAAAACAGCCGGGCTCGCCATTAATAGGATCCCGTGCCCCGCAACACACTGATACGCCTGACTTGCACGGGGTGGCTTGTATATACAGTACTGCAGTGTTTAGGTTGCCCACCTGTATATATTACCCTTGATTTGCTTTTGTACCTAAGTTCATTTACTCCTGTTTTATTATTATTATGTTCTAGTTATTTTTTTTACTGTATGCTTTCGGGTGAAACTAAAATGATGATTATTTTTATTATTATTATATTTATGGAGCTACCTGAATATACTGTGTTTTAGTATTCGAGCGTGTGACTCAACAGATATAATTCATTGATGAGTGGCGATATGACGGTAGTTTTCTAGCTTTGTTACGGGTACAAAAATTGGTGCTATTCTCAAATTGTCCAACTACGTAACTGGCTCTCTATCTGGTTAATCTATATACACAAGTAACTAGTTTTCTGTTTAGCTAGTTGATGTAACTTTCATCTTGTATTAGTCCCGGACGAAGTAAATTGTCCCACTCCCCTTTCTTTATTATCTGACTGTCTTCTGTATAAGGACTGGCAACTAAGTGGGCATTTTCTTCTGCCCTTGGCCAGTCCACTGTGATATAAAAAAAAAAAAAGTCTAGTTAATGTGGTGGTGCGGTGATTTAATGCTACGGTAACCCAATCATGGTTGAGTGGCGTTATATTCCAGTGGAGAAAACTAGTACATTGTTTTTCTCTTGTTAATCTTCCATCCCCTTGTGTCTGGAGTGTGTGTGGAAGTTTTACCTGTCTGGAAGATTAATTAGATTCCCTGGGTCCATAATACCTGCCTGGATACTAGTATACATTTCTTGGTCTGGAAAGATCTGGCGTTGTTGTTGTGTGTGTCTTGTGTCTGTATTTTAGTCTTTTTTTTGTGTGTGTAAGTTATTTAAGCTCTTCTTCTATTGTACTTTCTCTTTATTGTAGGTTGTGTGTACCCTTATTGTATTTAGATGTTTAGGCTTTTATTATTATTGTTTTTCTGTGTTCGTTTCATCTTTATAACTGTTTATTTTTATTATGCAGTCTTGATAGTTTGTGTTAGTGTGTTTGTCTATCGGTTCATCTATCCGTTTGTGTGTGTGTGTGAGGGGGGGTGGGGGGGAGGAATGAGGTGAGTTTGCCTGTCTGTCTCTCCCTCTCTCCTCTCTCTCTCTCTCTCTTCTCTCTCCTCTTCTCTCTCCTCTTCTCTCTCTCCTCTCTCTCCTCTCTCTCTCTCTCTCTCTCTCTCTCTCTCTCTCTCTCTCTCTCTCTCTCATCGTTTGAACCATCGTCGGCGTCTTTGTGGTCTTTGCTCTTTGTCTTTCTCTCCCAGTGACGAGTGTGTGTTATCCCGTGGCGATGTTTTGACGGTCTGCCGCCTCTCCGGTGTCGATGTTGATTGACTTCTCGTTTGTTCTGTACGGAGCCGCTGGACAGATGTTTTGCACTGGAGGGATCAGTCGGTTGCTGATGGACTTGTTGACTGGCTGTGTTGTTGACTGACGACCGGATAACGATTGACTGATTATTTGACTGGAGGATGGTTATGTGGCTTGACGGCTGACTGACTGAATGAAGGCTGGTGATAAAATAACATTCTTGACTGGAACTGGTTGTTCTGCTATTTCTGACTGATGGATGGTTACTGTATTGAGTGTATACATAACTGATGATTGACCAGATGGCTGATACAAACTAACTATTGACGATTGACTGACTGCGCGATCTGACTGAACGACTGACTAACTGACTGACCGACGACTGACTGAAAACTGATGAACATGACTGAATGGACTGACCTAACGATAACTAACGACTGACAGGAACGACTGACTGAACGACTGACTGAACGACTGACTGAACGACTGACTGAACGACTGACCTAACGACTGACTGAACGACTGACCTAACGACTGACCGAACGACTGACCTAACGACTGACCTAACGACTGACTGAACGACTGACCTAACGACTGACCGAACGACTGACCTAACGACTGACCTAACGACTGACCGAACGACTGACCTAACGACTGACCTAACGACTGACTGAACGACTGACCTAACAACTGACCGAACGACTGACCTAACGACTGACCTAACGACTGACCTAACGACTGACCTAACGACTGACCTAACGACTGACCTAACGACTGACCTAACGACTGACCTAACGACTGACTGAACGACTGACCGAACGACTGACCTAACGACTGACCTAACGACTGACCTAACGACTGACTGAACGACTGACCTAACGACTGACCTAACGACTGACCTAACGACTGACCTAACGACTGACCTAACGACTGACTGAACGACTGACCTAACGACTGACTGAACGACTGACTGAACGACTGACCTAACGACTGACCTAACGACTGACCTAACGACTGACTGAACGACTGACTGAACGACTGACTAACGACTGACTGAACGACTGACTGAACGACTGACTGAACGACTGACTGAACGACTGACCTAACGACTGACTGAACGACTGACTGAACGACTGACTGAACGACTGACCTAACGACTGACCTAACGACTGACCTAACGACTGACTGAACGACTGACCTAACGACTGACCGAACGACTGACCTAACGACTGAAGGACTGACTGACTGACTGACTGACTGAACGCCTGACTGACTGACTGACTTACTAATTAACTGAAAAACACTATTGATTCAACATAATAACAACTTCAAAAAATAACCATTATCATCTACCTGAAAAAGATAGTTTGTTCAGTGTGTTTGTTCGGCGCTGGTGTTGCTGTGTTTGTCCACCGCGCTGTGTAATTGTTGCAGGGGAAATAAAATTGTGATAGCGAGTAGTTGTTATTTCAGAGAGGAGTGGTTTTTAAGTTAATATTTGCCATTTCAATTCTGTTCCTGCCACGCCCAGGTAACTATCGCGTTTCTATGAACACGGCACAATTTTTTGAACACCATTTAAATCCCACTTTCAGTTTTCATAACATTTCATTTCATTCTGGGGTTTTTTTCTCGTAACAAAACTTCAGCATTTTATATAGTTTTTTTTTTTACTATTGTTCATTTAATGTTAACTATTATATCCTTTCATTCTGTTCATATTAATTTTTTTTTGTATAAAAACTATAGCATTTTATATTGTTTTTTTTATTATTTTGCATTCAATGTTACCTATCTAATTATCTTATCATCTTTATATGTAGTTATCTTTTCACGTCAAGGCTTTTTTCAACACTGCACACTTTTCAACACCATTTAAAACCCAATTTCCGTTTCCTTTTTTTCCATACTAACTATTTCATTTCATTCTTTCAATATCAATTTTCTTTCCGTATAGAACTATAGCATTTTATTTCGTTTTTTTACTTTATTTCATTCAGTGTTAACTATTATACTATTTTCTATTATATTACGTGAAAAAAGTTAACCATCCATCGCCGCCTAAAAACACTATTACTTTATGATAAAATATTTTCGCTTCTTATTTCATTTCCAGTCTTCCTCTTCTTCTCCTCTTCCTCCTCCTCCTCCTCCTCCTCCTCCTCCTCCTCCTCCTCCTCCTCCTCCTCCTCCTCCTCCTCCTCCTCCTCCTCCTCCTCCTCCTCCTCCTCCTCCTCCTCCTCCTCCTCCTCCTCCTCCTCCTCCTCCTCCTCCTCCTCCTCCTCCTCCTCCTCCTCCTTTCCTCTCCCTTTACTAAAATCAACATTTTTATTCAGTATTCAAAGTTCTTATTCTCTTTTTTCTCTTTATTATCAACATTTTTAATCAATATTCAAAGTTCTCCGCATAAAAAGTCTTGAAATGACGAACTATTTCATCATTAATTCATCAAGTCTTAACCCTTCTTTTTAATCTGCTATATGAGAACAGGAAATTAACCTTGTTTATTTCCTGCCTGAGTCAAGCTCCCTATGATGTACAGATAAAAGAAGATACAAGAAACAGGGTGCAGGTTTTACGCCATTAAATATTTTATAATGAGTATCAGGTTATAGACTCCATCGATTTTATCTTTCACCCTATTATGTTTTATTTTTCCCATCATGTTGTTTCGCCCTCGTTCCTGGATGCGATCTTACGTACAATTTAAAGAAAGAAAATATGGTATATATACAATATAGGATAGACACGATAGAAAAAACCCTATAACAATATATAGCAAGAACAAAAACAACATAGGCTACATGAAAAAAAATATTATTGGATGTACAGTTTAAAAGAATAACTAGTAAAAAAAACTATATTGGATGCACAGTATTAAGGCATAACTGGTAAAATACAGTATTGGATGCACAGTATTAAGGCATAACTGTTAAAATACAGTATTGGATGCACAGTATTAAGGCATAACTGGTAAAATACAGTATTGGATGCACAGTATTAAGGCATAACTGGTAAAATACAGTATTGGATGCACAGTATTAAGGCATAACTGGTAAAATACAGTATTGGACACGTTTTAAAGGATAACTGGTAAAAAATAATACAGAAAAAAAAAACAAAAACAATTAAAACCGAAAAAACACAAACCCCAATCCAAACAATTTTCTTAAAAGGGAAGAAAAAACAGGGGACTCCCCCAATTAAAAAAAAAACAGGAATAAAGAAAAAAAAAAACGGGGAAACAGTCTAAAAAAAAACATTCAAGTAAGCTAACAATCAAAAAAAAACAACAGGAACATAGAAAAAAAACAATAATGAATAGACAGGCTAGAAAAAATAACAATCATAAGGTTAGAACAAACACCAACAGACATGAAAAAAACAATATTGGACGTACAGTAAAAAATAATAACATTGAAACTCTATCCTCATCCTGGAAGCCACAGTGCACCATTAAATAAGTCCACTCCTCCCTCCTCCCTTTTGCGGAAAAACCCCTCACAATAACACCAAAAACCCCGCTTTTCGTCCCCGTGAGCCCCATTACGCCCCTTTTCGCCTTCCCGGCTGTGTATTGTTCCCGACTGTTGTTGTGATCGGTGGGTGACTTGAGGTCCACGTGGGAGTAACGAGGGAATGAGAGACTGATGAAGGAAGGAGAAACAATAAATAAGTGTAGAGAAGGAAGGGAATGGGAGAGGGGGAATGGAAGGGAGGGGGGAATTTTAAGGAGGGGGGTGGGGGAGCGTTGAGGGGCAAAAAAAAAAGGGGAATTAAAAAAGTAGGGGAAAAAAAATAAAAAGAGAATGGGGAAAAGAAAAGGGGGAAGGGGGAAAAGGAAAAAAAGGAAAAAAAAAGAAGGAGGGAAGAAGGGGGCTGGGAGGGAAGGGAAAAAAAAAGGGGGGGGGAAAGAAGGGAAGGGAGGGGGAAAAGAAGGGGGGGGGGACCCTGCAAAAGGAAAAAAAAGGGAAAGTAGGGGGGGATGGAGGTGTGGGGGAAAGGGGAAAAAGGGGGAAGGGGGGGGGGGGGAAAGGGGAGGAAAGGGGGGGGGGGAAAGGGGGGGGGGGGGGGTGGGGGGGGAATGGGGCTGTTGGGGGGGGGTGGATGTGGGGGAAGGGGAGCTGGGGGGGGTGGGGTGGGGTGGGGAAAAAAAAAGGTGAAGGGGGGGGAATGGGGCTGGGGGGGGAAGGGGGAAAAGTGGGGGGGGTGGGGTGAAAAGGGGGGGGGGGGGGGGGGGGGGGGGGGGGGGGGGGGGAAAAAGGGGAAAAGGGGGGGTGGGGAAAGGGGGAGGGGGGGGGGGGGGAGGAATGGGGGGCGGGGAAAAGGGAAGGGAAAGGAAAAAAAGGAAAAATAGAAAAAGGGGAAAGGAGGCAAAGAATGGGAGGAAAAAGGAAAGGGAAAAAAAAAGGAAGTAGAAAAAGGGAAAGGAGGGAAAGGGAAGGGAAGGGAAAGGAAAAAAAGGGAAAAAAGAAGGAAGGGAATAGGAGGCTGAAGGAAGGAAAGGAAAGGGAAAGGGAAAAGTAAAGAAGGGGGAGGGAAGGGGGAAGGGTGTTGGGGGAGGGGGAAAAAATGGGAAAAAAAGGGGAGAAGGAAGAAAGGGGGGGAAAACGGAAAAGAAAAAGGNAAGGAGAAAAAAGGAGAGAGGAGGAGAATAGGAGGAATAAGGAAGAAAAGGAAGAAGAAAAAGGAACAAAAGAAGAGAAGGAGAAGAAAAAAATAACAATTAGGAAGAAAAAAAACTAGACGAGTTAGGAGTGCCTGGGAGAATACTATAAATGAAAACAAATATACAAAAAGAGAAAAAAAATAAATGGATTAAAGGTTATTGTAATGATGAAAAGGAAAAAAAATGGTCAATTAGGGAAGTAATAGGATAGAATGAGGAGTCTAAAAATGTATAAAATATATAATAGCAAAAAGGCTAACGGAATTATTTAAGAAAGGGAATAGTGTGAAGGGAATGTTACCCAAGGGGTATAAAAAAAACCCAAAAACCCCTAAACAAGAAAAAAAAAGAAAAAGAGTAGAGAAGGAAGGAAGGGAAAGTTGAGGAGAGGAGGGAAAAAGGAGGGGGATGAAGGAAGAAGGAAAAAAAGAATAAAGTAGGGAAGTAAGGAGGGAATGGGCTGGGAGACTGATGGAGAGGGAAAGAAAAAAAAAGGGAAAAAAAGGGAATAAGAGGAAGGAAAAGAAATAAAGAAGAAGGGGAAAGGGAATGGGGGGACTGACAAAGGAGGGGAAAAAAAAGGAAAGTAGAAAAGAAAGGAGGGAATAGGAGGCTGAAGGAAAGAAGGAAGGAAAGTAGAGAAGGAAGGAGGGAATGGAAGGCTGTTGGAGAGAGGGAAAAAGGTAGAGGAGGGAGGAAATGGGAGGTTGACTGAAGGAGGGAGGGAAAAAGAACAAAAGTAAACACAGGAAGATAGGTCAGAGGAGAGAGAGAGAGAGAGAGAGAGAGAGAGAGAGAGAGAGAGAGAGAGAGAGAGAGTGTTGTCATGGTATCAAGTTTCTAGTTGCCGTGAAAGACAGATTGAGTCTATCATGGTTCCTTACAATTCTTTATTTTTTATGTCTTTCCCAATTATCATCATTATCATCCCTTCCCTTTCTCCTCTTGAACAAAAACAAAAGAATGTAGAAGATGCGATAAATTGGTCACCTAACCTAACCTCCTAACCTAACCTAACCTAACCTAACCTAACCTAACCTAACCTAACCTAACCTAACCTAACCTAACCTAACCTAACCTAACTTAACCTAATCTAACTTAACCTAATCTAACCTAATCTAACCTAACCTAACCTAACCTAACCTAACCTAACCTAACCTAACCTAACCTAACCTAACCTAACCTAACCTAACGACCGGGAGATTGTTCCTTATAAGCCTCATAGTGATTACAATGATCATTAAAAGCCATATGGAGGTGATAATGTAATACTTTTTCCTCTTAATTAAGTCATAAATCTCCACAATTACCTGCATGGCCACTCAAAAAAGACGTTTTCTTATAATTCTGCGTGTGTGGCGACTTCGTAATGCTACTACTTAAGTGTGTGTGTGTGTGTGGTGGGTGTGGGTGTGGGTGTGGGTGTGTGTGTGTGTGGTGCGTGTGGGTGTGGTTGTGTGTGTGTATGTATGTGTGTGTGTATGTGTGTGTTTTGGGGGAAGGATAGAGGAAGAGAAGTAGTTTATGAAGGGTTCTAAGTATTTCCATTAGTCAAGTGCACAAAGAAAAACAATAGACGAGAGAGAGAGAGAGAGAGAAAAGAGGGGAGAGAGAGAGAGAGAGGAGAGAGAGAGAAGGAGAGAGAGAGAGAGAGAGAGAGAGAGGAGAGGAGAGAGAGAGATATCCATAAACGTGATTGCATTTACTTGAAATTCAATCAATACTGTATATTCTCTCTCTCTCTCTCTCTCTTTTTCCCTCCTCTCTCTCTCTCTCTCTCTCTCTCTCTCTCTCTCTTCTCTCTCTCTCTCTCCTCTTCTCTCTCCCCTCCTCTCTCTCTCTCTCTCTCTCTCTCTCTCTCTTTTCTCTCCTCTCCTCTCCTCTCTCTCCTTCTCTCTCTCTTTTCCCCTCTCTTCTCTCTCTCCTCTCTCTCTCTCTCTCTCCCCTCTCTCTCTCTCTCTCTCTCCTCTCTCTCCCCTCTCTCTCTTCTTCTCCTCTCTCTCTCTCTCTCTCTCTCTCTCTCTCTCTCTCTCTCTCTCTCTCCCCTCTCCTCTCTCTTCTCTCTCTCTCTCCCCTCTCTTCTCTCTCTTCTCTCTCTCTCTCTCTCCATTTGCAACCACTACACAGTACTAATCCATCTCTGTCGTCTACAGTATAATAGAGGCAATAAAGAGCTAAGGCAAGGCGTGTAAGGGTGATATTCAGGCCTTATCCCATGTGTCTGTAACCCTTATTGCAAGGTTGTCGAGATGAGGCTCAGCTTAACGGTGATCTCGAGTTTCAGTTTTTATATTTCGTGATGGGATTGGATCAGTGACTTTGATATTCCCTTGTGTGTGTGTGTGTGTGTGTGAATGTGTGTGTGTGTGTGTGTGTGTGTGCGAATGGGGGGCTGGCGTAGGTGACCCTTCTCTCTAGGGTCATAACGCCAAGCTGCCCTATAGCATGTATTATCATGGCGACCAATCAGGTGGCTGCTGTGTACAACTCTAAGCTCCTTCGTCATCTTGGAACCAACAGTTGGCCAATCAGAAGGCAATCAATCCACAACCATGACCTCCATCAGTAGTGAAGTATTAGGCAGCCTACAGCGTGTGTCCTGCGAGTCTCTGCCCGGCGTGTATCTGTGCCCAGGTTCTATTCTTCTTAACTCCAAGCTCTTTTTAATTCCAATCTCTTTTCCCAAATTTGGTCATGTTGGAAAACATCCTTCTTTAATATTGCTGCCCATGGTGTTCTGGTGCCTCTGTCAAAAATATAGATCGACCAGAGGATGTCTCAAATGAAGACTGAGAAGAAATCAAAGCCCAAGTCAGGGTGCCTGGCGTGCCTTCGCGCCTTTTTCAGACTCTTCATGTGTAAGAAGCGAAGGCGTTGTGAAGAGGAGGAAGATGCGGCCGTTGTACTGAGCGACGGCTAGGCCAGCGTGCAGCAGCGGCGCGCGGAGGAGAGCCCCGGGGAGGAGACTGAAGGGAGGGATAACATGGAGGAGAAGATAGAGGAGGAGAAAATAGAGAAGGAGGAGAGGCCCGTGGAGGAGGCTGCGGGGACGGAGGACATGGAGGAGGAGGAGGATAGCCCCGTCGAGAAGGCTACAGAGAAGGAGAACATGGAGGAGGAGAGCCCCGCCGAGGAGGCTGAGGGTATAGAAAGGACAGAAAACAATGAGAGTGAAGCAAATTCCGGTCAAGAGAAAGAGACAGCCCGGGCGTTTGTGCAGTCCGTTCATTGCTGCGTGCCCGCCGAGTACTGTCCGCTGCTGCAGGGCGAGGCTGCCTGTGTCCTGCACGGCCTGCAGCAGCAGTACGGCGTTCACATCCAGATGGATGGCGGCACCGGCGCCGTGACGATTCGAGGCAACAAAGGCCACAACGTAGACGGCTGTTACGCCGATTTAGATAAAATGATGACCGCCTGGCAGTGGTGGGATGCCCTTCGCACCGCGGCCACAGCCCCCGCCACACCGGCAGAGGTGGTGAGCCACGCCGAGCCTGCAGGTGTCGAGGCTACATCCACTGTTGAGCCAACAGTGGATGTTGAGCCAACAGTGGTCGAGTGCACCATCGACATCCCCAGGCGTCAACGGCCCAAAATGATGGGGGCACAAGGGGCCTTGATAAGCCGCCTCCGCTCATGCAACGAGGTGCAGCTTTCTTACGATCACAGGACCGGCCGGCTGAGCCTTCGGGGCGAAGCCAAGCACGTGGAGCGATGCCACGGCGAGGTCATGAAAACTATTAAAGTAACGCTGAGTAATAACAACGCACACAGCGGTGTGCCGTCCACACAGGAGAGGGAACACGCGGCTCAGAAGTCCTCTGAACAGCTGGATAGTTCAAATGACAACAGAATTGTCAGCAGGAGCCTGAAGGTTCCCCTCAAGTACTGCCAACAGTTCACGGGGAGGAACAGCCGCTGGTTGGAAGCCCTCGTTGAGCAGCACCGGGTGGACGTCATTTTCCACCAGGCCAACCACCGGGTGGTCTTCCAGGGCCGGAGGGACAGTGTGCAGCGTTGCCACGACCAGGTCAAGGGCATGCTTCAGGCGCGGCAAGGCGTCGGGCGCGCCTTGAGGTAGCCCCGTCTGCCACACAGCAGGCGGGGCACTAACGCATGAAAAGTATAACAGTGTAAACACGTAAACAGTAACAGTAAACAGTGTTAACAGTAAAGTATAGACACGAGGGGCGGGACCCAACGCCCACTGAGCGCCTCAAACAACGCCAATAAACAACATAAAACTCCACTAAAACAACACCCTTAGAATTTCTTTAAACAATATTTTAGATAAAAATTCATATGTAACTGATGCAAAGAGGTTTTATAATATAGTTTTATAATATAGCGATAAAGTGGAGAGAAGACAGAAGACAGAGGTTGACTTTATAATATAGCGATAAAGTGGAGACAAGACAAAGTTAGAGGTTGACTTACGTGATCAGTGAACCCTTTATAGACACTCGCACGCTTGTTCAAAACCCAAAAACTTGTGCCAAAACTCGAGGCACCAAAAACTGACGCCATGATGAAACCGGATTAAGATTTTAGACATCATTGAATTTACGTTGAAGATTTCTCACCTGTCTTTGTGTGAAGGTCGCCCGATCCTGTCATTATCACGCTTTACTTAATTCCTCTCTTTGTATTCCTTATTATGTTCACCTTATCCAATCCTGTATTCCCCACAGCTCCATCATTTGTTGTGTCCGTTTTGATCTTTGTTTTGGTGTTTTGTATTTCACAAAACCCAACATTTGCCCCGTGGTGATTGCGCCCAGGTGGTGAAAGTATTGTGTGAGAAACAGGTGTAGGAGAAGTTGTTGTTAGTGCATCAAGGTTCTTACAATGATGATGGATAAATGATATCATCTATGGGCATATAATTATTAAGGTTTATAAGGTTATTCTTTATAGACCTTGACTCCAATTAAAATTTATCAATTATATGCGTGTGTATTCACCTAGTTCACCTAGTTGTATTTTACAGGGCCTGAGCTACACTCGTGTGGCCCCGTCTTCATATCTACATTTTATCATTCATACTTAGTTCTTTTAGTGTTGGCCGAAACCATCACCCCAGGAGGCGGGTCACAAACCCCCGACTAACACCCGGTACCCATTCACTGCTGGGTGGACAGGGGCTCGGGTTTTAAAGAAACGGCCCATGTAGCTCCGCTCCGCCCGGGGATCAAACCCGGGACTTCTTGGTTGTGAACCGAGCGTGCTAACTACTACACTATACAGAGTACCCAAACGGTGTGTGTGGTGTGTGTGTGTGTGTGCGTGTGCGTGTGCGTGTGCGTGTGCGTGTGCGTGTGCGCGCGCGCGCGCGTGTGTGTGTGTGTGTGTGTGTGTGTGTGTGTGTGTGTGTTTGGCTAGGTCCTGTACTTGAGGCGATGAAACAGAATTGGAAGGGGTCGTGGAAAGATAATAATACAAAATAAAGAGAAGTGATGAGAAAGAAAAGAAAAAGATAGGGAGGATAGATGGATAGACAGAGGAAGGCGTT
This sequence comes from Chionoecetes opilio, assembly GCA_016584305.1. Taxonomy (NCBI): domain Eukaryota; kingdom Metazoa; phylum Arthropoda; class Malacostraca; order Decapoda; family Majidae; genus Chionoecetes; species Chionoecetes opilio. The sequence goes on from JACEEZ010010418.1 coordinate 29,899, forward strand.
GGGAGGATGGGAAAGGCGATCAGTCGTGAGAGAGAGAGAGAGAGAGAGAGAAGAGAGAGAGAGAGAGAGAGAGAGAGAGAGAGAGAGAGAGAGAGAGAGAGAGAGATCAGTCGTGTCAGTTTTTCCTCTCTTTATATATTAAGGGTAAAATTTAATATATGTTTACTTGTTTTATATGTGTAGTGTTTATTCTTTTTATAGTTGGAAATCTTGGAAACTACTTGGAAATCTTAGTGATGTGTGGAGGTGTAGATATACTGTGTGATATATATATGTGTGTGTGTGTGTATGTGTGTGTGTGTGTGTGTGTGTGTGTGTGTGTGTGTGTGTGTGTGTGTGTGTGTGTGTGTGTGTGTGTGTGTGTGTGTGTGTGTGTGTGTGTGTGTGTTTATATAGTAGTGCACTATAGGCTACGTACAATAGCTGCTCATTCATAATATTAAGGAGAAAGAAAAAGAAAGGAAAATTAACTGACTAAAAACATGAATCTATTTTTTTCTAATAAACTGATCAGTCCTTTCGGGTCTATTGTTTTACGTGATTTCGATCATTTTCCTCAGGTATAGTTTTTTTTTTTTTTTTCGTCGATTTTTCAAAGTTTTCAGTTGTCTGGATATTTCGTGGATTTTCAGTTTTCAGTTGTCTGAATATTTTGTGGATTTTTCAGTTTTCAATTGTCTGGATATTTTGTGGATTTTTCAAAGTTTTCAATTGTTTGAATATTTTGTGGATTTTTCAGTTTTCAATTGTCTGGATATTTTGTGGATTTTTCAAAGTTTTCAATTGTCTGGATATATTGTGGATTTTTCAGTTTTCAATTGTCTGGATATTTTGTGGATTTTTCAAAGTTTTCAATTGTCTGAATATTTTGTGGATTTTTCAAAGTTTTCAATTGTCTGGATATTTTGTGGATTTTTCAAAGTTTTCAATTGTCTGAATATTTTGTGGATTTTTCAGTTTTCAATTGTCTGGATATTTTGTGGATTTTTCAAAGTTTTCAATTGTCTGAATATTATGTGGATTTTTCAGTTTTCAATTGTCTGGATATTTTGTGGATTTTTCAAAGTTTTCAATTGTCTGGATATTTTGTGGATTTTTCAAAGGTTTCAATTGTCTGGATATTTTGTGGATTTATCAAAAGTTTTCAGTTGTCAGGATATTTTGTGGATTTTTCAAAGTTTTCAATTGTCTGGATATTTTCTGGATTTTTCAAAGTTTTCAGTTGTCAGGATATTTTGTGGATTTTTCAAAGTTTTCAATTGTCTGGATATTTTGTGGATTTTTCAAAGTTTTCAGTTGTCTGGATATTTCGTGGATTTTTCAAAGTTTTCAATTGTCTGGATATTTTGTGGATTTTTCAAAGTTTTCAATTGTCTGGATATTTTGTGGATTTATCAAAGTTTTCAGTTGTCAGGATATTTTGTGGATTTTTCAAAGTTTTCAATTGTCTGGATATTTATGGGATAGTCTTTGAGTCCTACTATTTATAATATTTATGAGATATTCTTTGAGTCCTACTATTTATAACATTTATGGGATATTCTTTGAGCCTTACCGTCTATAGGGAGGTTGATCCAAAACTGGGTGAGGCACTGCTGTTCCTCCTCCGACAGGCTGAGTGTGTCTGGATCCGCCGCGTCAGTGCTGGTCTGGCCGGCGGGAGGGTCGGACGGCCACCCTGTCGCGTCCACCTCCATCATGCTGGCCAAGAAAAATACATCGAAAAATTAAAGGAATGTAAAGAGAATGAGTAAAAGTAGAGTCAAAGATGAGTAAAAATTGAAAGTTGAAATTAGCAATAGGAGAAAAATAAACAGCAGCAGAAATACATGTATAGGAAAATTAACAACACTATAGATTTAATAGTAAAAGATAAAATGGCGGACAAATGAACAGCAATAGAAATGAACAGCAATAGAAATGAACAGCAATAGAAATGAACAGCAATAGAAATGAACAGCAATAGAAATGAACAGCAATAGAAATGAACAGCAATAGAAATGAACAGCAATAGAAATGAACAGCAATAGAAGTGAACAGCAATAGAAGTGAACAGCAATAGAAGTGAACAGCAATAGAAATGAACAGCAATAGAAATGAACAGCAATAGAAATGAACAGCAATATAAGTGAACAGCAATAGAAATGAACAGCAATAGAAATGAACAGCAATAGAAATGAATAGCAATAGAAATGAACAGCAATAGAAATGAACAGCAATAGAAATGAACAGCAATAGAAATGAATAGCAAAGATATGTAAATCATAATAAATAGCAATATTGACATGTTTCAGACTGGGAACTATAAGTAAATATGAGAATAAGTAACCTTGAGTATGAGGCCTCCAGTCCAATTCAATTCAATATAATCCATCAATATTCTCCATCAAATACAAGATATACCTACTTTTATTTCTACCAACCTGTCTTACCTAACAACACCAAAACCTTCTTTATCTTATCACAATCCACTCCAACAAGTCATCTCGTCTTCACACAAGACCACAGACAAGACCTTCGTCTCCTGATTTCCTGCTATGAACAGCAAGTTATCTGCCTCCAAAAAACTTTCCTTACTCAACCCCCTGCTTAACCTCCTTCCTCCAACAAATCCACATCCTACATCTGATCTAACCATCCTGCTGTAACAGTCCGTTCTTTCCCCTTCCCTCATCGTTTCACTATTATTCTTTAACCCCTTCCCCTTATATGCTTTGCCATAGTGCCATATGACCCAGGGATGTCAATTTTCCGCGGATTCGCGGATTTCCGAGTATTTTATTGCCAGCTGGGTCATTTCTGTGAATCGTGTAGATTCGGGATAAAAATTAGGGGGGGGGGGGTAAATAGTTGGCTAGCCCACAGCCGAACCTGACCCTGGCCACTGATCCAGCACAGACCATAAAACATTTTTTGGCTGCCTAGCGGGAAATTAATACTAGGCTGCCGAATTTTCCTGGGCTCCACTGCTACAAGTTTGCTCAGGAGGCAGTATGTTGGGGGTGGAATACAGCAGTGTATTCTGTGGTGTATACAGCAGTAGAATACAGCAGTGTTATTATCATGATTATAGTTATAGTGAAACTTATTTGATATTGGATTATTCAATAATTCGAAGTTGGTCATCAAATCATATTTGAGCTGTATTTGATAGCGCCTAAATAATTGATAATGTTGACAAATATTTTGTTGTTGTGTTATTACTTTTCCAACGGAAACAGTGTTAATATTTCATTTATCATGTCAAATGGTTAATAATTCAATACATTTCACAATTTAAGTTGCATGATATACCAATAATATAAAATATACACAAACTATGGACACAAAAACAGGCAAAATTGAGACCAGAAATTATTATAGATAAACCCCAAAGGGCCTCTCAGAAGCTCTCTCAGAGCATGAAATTTACAAAAAATCGAACCCCTAGCTGGGAGGTTCACTCGTAGTCCAATCAATTTAGCGCGTTTTTACCCCTAACCCACCACAAATTGCAATAGAAACAAAACAATTTTTTGAAACCTGTTGATCCCCAGAACAAATATATGAAATTATACTCAATTCTAATGAGTGGATCAATTTTTTTAAATTAAAATAAATAAATAAATTTTTGGTGGGTGAACAGTACAAAAATATTCTTGACCGCTACCTGAAATATGTTAGTAGGCCCCTACGGGCATGCTATCGTCGTGTTTGATGGGGTATCGTCAAGGTCCCTCAACGAAAGACTGTGCTCATCAGAAAAGGGGTGAGCGACCATCAGTGAAGGTATCTTTTCTGAAACATGACGCTTACTGTCAAGAAGGAAGAGTTTCTTCGGAAACAAGAATAACAAGCAAAATTCATAGACATCCTGGTAAGAAACTGGAAGAATTCATTGTGAAGTGCTTTATGCGAGTGGAGGTGCGGGCCCCACTCATAGCAAAAAACGCAGTTCGTAGTTCTTCAAAATCCAACACTGTTCTTGTTGGCGAAGACCCGAACTTGTTGATACTACTGTGCTATTATTTCAGCAAGAATATGCGCACAGCCCTTACTTAAGGTGGGAGCCAAAAAGGGGGTTCTTTTGAACCCAAAGACAATTTGGGCCCTTTGGGAAAAGGGCCGAGGGGCTCTGGGTGAGACTTTTGTGTAAAAAACATTCTCTTAAACCCGGGCATACCTGGGAGCGACACAAACATCGGGGGGGTTTTTGGGGATGGGCAAAGGAAATGGACTAAAAATGTTAAAAGGACAATGATTTTCCGGCAAGCGGCCCTAATTTTCGGCAAAGAATACCCCAACAAGGGTGGGGATCTTGCTGCAGGAGACAGAGCAATGGTTTGTGTGTACGGAGGGGAAAAAAACAGCAATTTAAAAGAATTGAGATAGTAAAATTTCATGCTAAGGTTTACAAAAAAAAAGAACACAATTTCACCCACGGGGACTTCCGCCAACGAGCTCGCTTTTCCCAAAATCCCCGCCTCCCGGGGATTCCATCAGGTTTTATGATGGGGAAAAAAACACAAAAAATCAACCACTTGATGGGGATTGGGGTACATGGACACCAGGTTTATCCCGTGCATTTTTGACCTCGCTGCAGCACCCGAGTACTCCCAAAGTTGTTTGATGTTCAAAGAAAGGGGGGCTGCAGTGGTAAAATTTTTGGTTGCGGAAAAATTTGGGCTGCCTTGGGACATTTGCATGTGGACGTGCAGGGAGTTGTTCAAAGCCGACGAATCAGTAGGAAAATTTTTGAGGGTGATTATGGTGACCATGGAAAAGATGAAGTGACTGTTTAAAAATATTGTGAACGGACCTAAGTTCATTGTGTCACATGTTTGGTAGTGTATCCCAACATTCCCCTATATAATATAAGCCCCTTGTGTTTGTAATTGTAATTATCTATATATGTATATCCTACCTATCTAACTATATTTCTTGACTCACTATTAACTAATTAAGTACTAGAATTACGAACTTTATTCAGCTCAAAGAATATTTTTTTCACGAAATTCCAGACTCACATCAGCTCAAATTTAATCCCCGGGTTATCACCTTTACGGGAAATGTCAGTTTCCTGAAGAAGACTAGCAATACATTTTTGGTGAGGGGCTATATAAGAAGAACATAAGAACATAAGAAAATAAGGAAGCTACAAGAGGCCGCGAGGCCTACACGTGTGTTCCTGTCCCCTAACACTACCTACATCCACCTTTCATCCCCATCCATAAACTATCCAGCTCCCCTTTAAAGCTCCCTAATGACTCCGCACTAACTCCCTGTCTACTGAGACCATTCCACTCATCACCACCCTATTTGTAAACCCAGTTTTTCCCTATTTCCTTTCTAAATCTACGCTTTTCCAGCTTGAATCCGTTACTTCTTGTTCTACCCTGGTTAAAAGCCGTAAGAATTTTTCCTAACCTCTCCTTTATTAAATCCCTTTATCCACTTAAAAACTTCTATCAGATCGCCCCTTACTCTGCGTCTCTCGAGTGAGTGTAATTTTAATAATTTCAATCTCCTTCATAACAAAATTTACGCATCCCTTGTATCATTTTGGTCATCTTCTCTGCACTTTTTCTAAAAAACACTATATCCATCCTGTAATATGGAGACCAAACTGAACTGCATAGTCTAGGTGAGGCCTGACTAGAGCCAGATAAGCTTTGGGAAAATTTCCGCACTTCTACTTTTAACACTTCTGGTAATGATCCTAATCCCTTATTGCTCTATTTCTGGCCTCAATACTTTGTTTCCTAGGTCGGAGGTCTGGGCTCCCCCTCACTCAGATCTTTTTCACCTTCTGATCTTTTCAGCGATACTTTGCTTATGGTGTTCTATTACCAGGGTTTTTTCTAACCAACATTCATAAACGCAAACAGTTATCAATATTAATTCCATCTGCCATCTGACTGCCCACTCGTTAAGTTTATCTAAGTCTCCTGCAATATGTTTACGTCAGACTGTGTTTCCAATAATCCTACCTAACTTAGTATCATCAGCAAACTTGCTGATACCCACTGCTAAACCCACTATCCAAGTCGTTGATGTAAATCAAAAATAGTAATGGGCCCAAACAGACCCTTGGGGAACTCCACTTGCCCACCAGTCCCCATTCAGATTTGGAAACCATTATTGTAACCTTTTTGCCTATTACTTACCCAAAGCTCTGATCCAATGAAGAACCTTCCCATCTATACCATGCGCCCTAACCTTATTTAAAGAGTCGCTCGTGTGGTACTTTGTCAAATCCCTTACTAAAGCCCAAATATATTATATCATAATCCTTATCATTATCTGCCGTCTCATAAATTTCCTAAAAAAAACTCAATAAATTGGTGAGACATGACTACCCTTGGTAAATCCATGTGTGAATCTTTGATCAAACTATGTTTATCTAGTGCTCTCTAATGTTTTTTGCAATAATAAGATTCCAATAATTTACCCACCACTGATGTTAGACTTACGGGTCGAAAATTTTGCTTTAGTCCTCTTCTCCCTTTTTAAATTGGGAAACCCAACATTTTCCCTTTCCTCCACAATAATGCACATCGCCTATCTCAACCCATTTCCTAAAAATGTGCACTAACGACTCACTAACAACCTCCTTGCATTCCTTTAATACCCTGGGATACACTTCATCTGGTCCTGGCGATTTAAATGTTTTCATTTTTTCTATACCCTCTTCCACCATTTCCCTAATTATCACAATATCTTTGAGTTTTTCCTCATCGCTTCCTTTGAACATCTGTTCACTCAGGTATCGTCTGTGTATCCTCCTCCGTAAAAAAAACTTAAGAAAAAATCATTTAGACTCCTACACATATCCTCATCCGTATTTAAGACCCACCTTTTCCTGAAAATTTAAGGGGCCCCAAAATAATTCCCTTGTCTTTGTTTTATAAACCTGAAGAACCCCTTTGGGTCCCTGATCGCTTGTTCTGCTACTTTAATCTCATAATTGTTCTAGCAACTAAGTTAATTCTTCACTGTCCTCGCCATCACGTTATACGTCTTTGTTTCCAAACCTGCCTTGAACCTTAAATAAATGTTTCTTTTTACTCCAATGTGGGGTTTTTAACTTGGTGGTCATCCATTTGGATCCTCTTTCTGGACCTTATTTTCCCCATAAGAAAAATTTCTTTTCTGTCCGTCAATTATATTCCTTACAAAGAGGTATAATCCTCCTCCGCCCGACCTCACTTCCCCTTCTAACCTCTCTAATTACCTCCTCAGCCCTGAACCTCACTTCCCTGTCTAACCGCTCTAAATTTTCTCCTCAGCCTCGACCTCACTACCATATCTGACCGCGCCAATTACCTCCAGGTGCCTTCCTAATCCTTCATAATTGGCCTTTCCACCTGACAAAAGCCTTGTCCTGGGACACTTTCTGCTCCTCCATCCCACACCTCTTATTAATACCTCCAGGTGTTTCTTAATCCCGCATAATTTGGCCTTTATAATATGATATATAATCAAGTTTTTTTGCTGCATTTCACAGCTAAGGGGGATCGTAAAAATGGGTTTTAAATGATAAACGTCACATTTTAAGTATAAAATTTTAAACCCATATTTTTTGATGTGCAAAAAAAGATGGCATAATATTTTGTTCATTAT
>JACEEZ010010418.1:45000-70000 GCA_016584305.1 Chionoecetes opilio
GATAGTTAGAGAGAGAGATTTAAATAGATTTAGAGATAATTGAGAGATTTAAAGAGTTGAAAGAGTTAGACAAAGAGTTGAGTTGAGAAAGAGAGAGAGTTGATAGAGAGTTGAGAGAGAGTTGAGAGAGAGAGAGTTAAAGAGATAGTTAAAGAGAAAGTTAGAGAGTGTATGTGTGTGAGAGAGAGAGAGAGAGAGAGAGAGAGAGAGAGAGAGAGAGAGAGAGAGAGAGAGAGAGAGAGAGAGAGAGAGAGAGAGAGAGAAAAAATGTTTACACTCTTAAACGGGGAGAAAAAATGTCTATTTATCTTCCCCGTGTCATGTTGATATCGTTGTCTTTTGGAGAGAGAGAGAGAGAGAGAGAGAGAGAGAGAGAGAGAGAGAGAGAGAGAGAGAGAGAGAGAGAGAGAGAGAGAGAGAGAGAGAGAGAGAGAGAGAGAGAGAGAGAGAGAGAGAAGATATACGAGTAGGGTGGGAGGGGAGAGAAGCTTTAAAAGAAATAGGAAAGGAAAGTGACACAGACAGACATACATACATACATACATACAGACAAGCATTTAGACAGGCAAACAGGCAGCAAGAGAGATATATAGGCATAGGTAGGCATTTTAGTGAATCGTGTAGATTCGGTTTAAAAATTTAGGGGGGGGGGGGTGTACATAGTTGGGTAGCCCACAGCCGAACCTGTCCCTGGCCACTGATCCAGCACAGACCACAAAAAAGTTTTGGCTGCCTAGCGGGAAGTTAATACTATCTGCATGACATGTTCTTATTGTTTTATAGAGTGTACAAGATGACATGGATATTGTGACAATAGTGTAGAGTGTGATTTGTATGTTTGTGTTTATACAATTTGTTATCAACAGGGCAATTAAGGTGTGACTGTGTGCATGTGTTACTGGGCAGGTAAGGTAGGATCATGATGATAGTGATTACAATACAAGTTAGTAAATTGGCAATTGATTCAGTTTCATCATGCAGATGCATGTATTGGCATGTCATAGTGCAAGAATAATTGTTTATTGTTTATTGTTTATACATTTATATAACGCCTAAATAATGGATAAAGTTGACTAATATATATGACAAATATTTTGTTGTGTTATTACTTTTCCAACGGAAACAGTGTTAATACTTCATTTATCATGTCAAAATGGTTAATAATTCATATACATCTCACAATTTAAGTTGCATGATATATCATATATATATATATATATACATATACACAAAAACAGACAAAATTGAGACCAGAAATTATTATAGATATTATAACCAAGGACCTCTCAGAAGCTCTCTCAGAGCATGAAATTTACAAAAAATCTCGGGGGGGTAAGCCCCCCTAGAACCCCCAGCTGGGAGGTTCCCTCGCTACACTCGGTCAGCTTCGCTGCGCTCGGATGAGTTGGTCGCCCTATTATTTTATTTCAGAGGTTTTTTTATTTTCTTGTTGACATCCCTGATTTGTATTTCGCTCTTTTTTGGACTTGAATGGAGGGGATAGGAGGGATGGGAGGTGTATTTACATGTGTGTGTGTGTGTGTGTGTGTGTGTGTGTGTGTGTGTGTGTGTGTGTGTGTGTGTGTGTGGTGTGTGTGTGTGTGTGTGTGTGTGTGTGTGTGTGTTGTGTGTGTTGTGTGTGTGTGTGTGTGTGTGTGTGTGTGTGTGTGTTGTTTGTGTGTGTGTGTTTTGTGTGTGTGTGTGTGTTGTGTGTTTTGTGTGTGTGTGTGGGTGCGTGCGGTGCGTGCGTGCGGCGTGTGTGCGTGTGTGTGTGTGACCAGTCAGATAGTACAAATAGGTGATAGATAATTTTACAGGCGACAATTATTGACATAAATAGTACATTACATATATACAAGTGTACGTCATTAGTCTTGATGTTTTGAAATATAACATTATGATGATAACTTTATGAATTGTTTTGCGTGAACCATAATAATAAAATAAATATATAGCATCGGTTCCACTCACACGTGTCAATTACTTTACTATTTATATAACATGCGGCTGTTTTATACTGTTGGCGATTTTTTTAGGCTATTCACTGCTATCTTTTTTCTGCTACTAGAAGAAAAATTATACTTATAGTTTTTGTACTTGATTTTTTATATAAGCTTTTTTTTATGTGTCACTGTCTCTTTGTTTGTCTGTGTGTCTGTCTGTGTATTTGTCTGTGTGTTTGTCTGTTATTTGTCTGCCTTTTTGTCTCTCTTTTCTTCTCTCTTCTCTCTCTCTATCCCCTCTCTTCTCTCTCTCTCTCTCTCTCCCCTCTCTCTCTCTCTCTCTCTCTCTTGCTCTTCTTGCTCTCTCTCGCTCTCTCTCGCCCTCTCGCTTCTCTCTTTTTCCTTCCGCTCTCTCTCTCTGCTCTCTCTCTCTCGCTCTCTCGCCTCTCTCTCTGCTCCCCTCGCTCTCTCTCTCGCTCTCTCTCTCGCTCTCTCTCTCTCTCTTCTCTCTTTTCTCTCCCCTCTCTTCTCTCTTCCCCTCCCCTCTCTCTCTCTCTCTCCCCTCTCTCTCTCTCTCTCTCTCTCTCCTCTCTCTCTCTCTTCGCTCTCTCTCTCTTCTCGCTCTCTCTCCCTTTTTCCGCTCTCTCTCTCTCTTTCTCGCTCTCTTCTCGCTCTCTCTCGCTCCTTTTCGCCCCTCGCTCTCCCCTCTCCTCTCTCGCTCTCTCTCCGCTCTCCTCTCGCTCTCTCTCGCTCTCTCTCGCTCTCTCTCGCTCTCTCTCGCTCTCTCTCGCTCTCTCTCCTCTCTCTCGCTCTCTCTCTCTCTCTTCTCTTTTCCTTTTTCTCTCTCTCTTCCTCTCTCTCTCTCTCTCTCTCTCTCTCTCTCTCTCTCTCCCCTCTCTCTCTCTCTCTCTTCTCTCTCTCTCTCGCTCTCTCTCTCTCTCTCTCTCTCTCTCTCTCTCTCTCTCTCTCTCTCTCTCTCTCTCTCTCTCTCTCTCTCTCTCTCTCTCTCTCACGCATCCTTTCTTCGTCTATTTTCCTTTCATCTGACAAGCTCTCCAACACATGCGTCATTTTATCGATGAAACTATCAAGCCTTATAACATTATTTTTTCTTTTCAACATATTTTCATCAATATTTGACCTCAGTTTATTTCTTACTATGTTATTGATGTGTTGTTATCTATGTTACTATGTGAGTATGTTCTATTCCTTTAACCTCTTGACGCCCAGATCTTTCCTTTGCTATAAAAATTGTATGTTGTCAAGCCATAAAATTACAAAAAGTAGCTTAACATATCAAATTAGTTAGTGGACAAGGATACTAAACTGGTCATATCTATAAAATATTGCTTATAGTCACTAAAAATCGTCTAATGGTACCAAAATTACAATGGAAATTATGTTCTGGGCCTCAAGGGGTTAATAGTTCTTGGATATTTTTTCATATTTATCTTTTGGTCAAGTGTATCTTATCATTTTAGCAAATTATAAGCCTTTCCACCTTCTTGCTCCTTTTTCACTTATTATTCACTTTATTTATGAATGTCTTTCTATTTATATATATTTATCTTCTATTTATCTATTTATTTCTCTTATTTTATTATCATTTCTGACATTCACTATTATTTTATGATTTACTGCTTTATATTTACCTTGGTCTTAATTTTACTTCTACTTGTTGACTTGTTTACTTTCTACTTCTTTTACTTGTACTTTCTTTTTAATTTTCACCTCATACCCTCCCAACCCTACTCTAGTTTACTCCTCCTCTACTTCCTCCTCCTCTTTTTTTTTTTCGCCTCCTCCTCCTCCTCCTCCTCCTCCTTCTCTTCCGCCTGTCACACATCTCACCAACCTAATTTTGCAAAGCTTCGTTGTTGCTCCTTTCTCTCTCTCTCTCTCTCTCTCTCTCTCTCTCTCTCTCTCTCTCTCTCCTCTCTCTCTCTCTCCGTTCCAGCCCGTCAGGGTGGCAAGGTTGGTAGAGACGTGAGTTCGCAATGTGCAGCGTCCCTGTGCATTCGGTCAGCGGTTCGAGTCCGCCTAGTTCGTGCTGACGTGGCGGCGCTTTGTATAGTCAATAACCTGGTAGTTGGTACTTGCAAAGTGTCTAGATAGGATGAAAATCTTATCTCTTATCTCTCCGTTCCAAAAACTCCATAAAATAGATACCAGAATACCGTAACGCGTATACCCCGTTGAAGGCTATAAGAAGGGAGTCGGTGGTTACATAAGCCTTCTTACGCATTCAACTCCATTCCCTGCCTCTATAGAAACTCTTCCATCCTCCTCAAAAAGTGCTGAGTGACCCTATATTCCCCTTCTAGGGCCCCGTAGCTCACTGCCCGACACACTTATCTAAAAATATAATATGCATATAAAAAAATAAAAATACCACCCTAAAAAATGAAAGGGGAATATCGTACTTATCTTTTCATCCCCGTTTTTTCTGCCTTGCATATTATTTGTGGTTTTTCTCAGTTAATCAGGTGTTTTTTTTGTNNNNAAACCCTTTTGTCCCCTCATGTCTCTTGTGCCGCTTTCCCATTACCGCCTCTTACTAATCCCCTCTGAGCTTCTCTTGGTAGAGAAGGAGATGTTTTTTTTAGGTAAGATGCAGTGATTTGATATTGTTGTTTATTTAGTGTGAGTTAGTGTTGATGTTTGTTGTTGTTGTTGTTGTTGTTGTTGTTGTTGTTGTTGTTGTTGTTGTTGTTGGTTGTTGTTGTTTGGTGTTCTTCTTCTTCTTCTTCTTCTTGTTCTTCTTCTTGTCCCTCTTCCTCTTCTTCCTCCTCTTCTTCTTCTTCTCCTCCTCCTCCTCCTCTTCCTCCTCCCACTCCTCCTCTTCTTCTCCTTCTCCTTCCTCTTCTTCTTCTTCCTTCCCCTCCTAAGCGAAGTTGATTGGATTGACCTACTAAACGGTAATAACGCCGAAAACATGTGTAATTTATTCACAAATAAACTCCAATTTGTGGTTGAAAAACAGGTTCCCATGGTAAGAAAACGTTTGAATAACATAAACAGACCCAGTTGGATGACTAATGAGATTCAACAAATCATTGGCAGCAAGCGCCGAGCGTATAAAGTTTACAAGCGATCAAATGCGGACTGCGATTCTAGAGAATACAATGACGTAAAACGTCGTTGCAAAGGATTAATTAAGTCTAAAAAGCGCGAGTATGAAGAAAAAATTGCAAAGGAATCCAAATCAAACCCGAAAAGGTTCTTTCAATACGTTTGAAGTAAGAAAAACGTCAAAACAAGTATTGGGCCACTGAAACATATGAATAACATCTTGGTAAATGATAATAAGAGTATGGCGTTCGTACTCAATGATTACTTAAATGCGGTATTTACTAAAGAAAATGAAGCTCCATTACCAGAACCAGTAAACATGTTTGCGGGACTCGAAAGTGATAGATTGGTAATAGGAGAGATAACAGTAGACGAAATATCAAAGTATTTGCAGAAAATTGACCCAGCAAAATCCGTGGGGGTGGACGAAATCTCGCCGCGATTACTTCGCGAATATCACAGTCAACTATCGCTCCCATTAAAGCTTATTCTCAATAAATCGCTAAGTGAAAAAAATGTTCCTAGTATGTGGAAATTAGCTAATGTTACACCGATATTCAAGAAAGGGATAAGAGCCTCGCAAGTAATTATCGCCCAATTAGTCTAACGTCTGTGATTGTTAAACTATTTGAGAAAATATTGCGGGATAAAATAGTGTCTTTTCTCGATGAAAATAACTCAATACTAAACTCCCAGCATGGATTTCGAAATAAGAGATCCTGCTTAACAAACCTACTCGATTTTTTTAATATCATTTAGTCAAACTGGGACGCTAAAATTCCCTCGGATATAATATACCTTGATTTTCAGAAAGCCTTCGATACAGTTCCCCATAGCGACTTTTGACCAAGCTAAGGGCACATGGCTTAGGAGAGCAATTATGTTCATGGATTGGCGATTGGCTTTCAATCGTAACACGGTAGTAATAATGGCGAGGCATCTGATTGGTTAGATGTTACTAGTGGGGTGCCTCAGGGCTCGGTCTTGGGTCCTACTCTTTTACTGATATATATCAACGATCTGGACTGCGGACTTGTATCTAAAATATCGAAATTTGCAGATGACACCAAATTAGGCGGTAAAGCATATACAAGAGAAAACTGCGAACTCTACAAAGTGATCTCGACAAACTATCAGATTGGAGTGATAAATGGCTATTAAAATATAATTCCGATAAATGTAAAGTAATGCATATAGGCAACGATAACCTCAAATATAACTATCAAATGCAAAATAAATCGTTAACTGACGTACAGCAGGAAAAGGATTTAGGTGGCATCATCAGTAATGATCTTAAAACCAGTCTGCATTGCCTAGCTGCCAGTAAAAAGGCGAATATGATGTTGGGCTTCATTAAACGCAACTTTGAACATAAAACTCCGAAAGTAATGACACAATTATACACGTCGTTGGTTAGGCCGCACTTAGAATATGCCGTTCAATTCTGGTCGCCCTGTTTCGTAAAAGATCAAGCCAAATTGGAATCAGTGCAAAGAAGAGCAACCAAACAAATTCCATCTCTGCGAAATTCATCTTATGAAGAGAGACTGCGGAAACTTAATATGTTTTCCTTAAAGGATCGTAGAATCCGTGGGGACTTGATAGAAACCTTTAAGATCCTAAAAGGATTTGATGTCATTAATCATGAGAACCTATTCGAGTTTTCTCCTCAAGTGACAACAAGAAATAACGGTTTAAAACTTAACGGCCAACGTTGCATCACAGATCTCCGTAAAAATTATTTCAATGTTAGAGTTGTTGATCGATGGAACATGTTACCAGCAAATGTTGTCGAAGCCAGCACAATAACTACATTTAAAAACAGACTTGATGCGCACTGTAAAGTAAATGGGTATTGATAGTGCCCTGCGAATTCATATTATAGTCCCCCGGATCGATTAGTGTTAGTGGTAGTTGTAGTTAGTATATTTCATATCCTATCATTCTTCACTACGAAACTTCCATGTTCCTATCTTCTTTAGGGACATGGTATGCTTTTCCAACTGTTTTCTTACATGTAGTTGATAGTTAGTAGAATGTAGTTCAGCAGATACCCTCGTTATGGACCAATAAGTCTCCTGGTGTCTGTTATTCCTATGTATTCCTATTTATGTACTCCTCCTCCTCCTCCTCCTCCTCCTCCTCCTCCTCCTCCTCCTCCTCCTCCTCCTCCTCCTCCTCCTCCTCCTCCTCCTCCTCCTCCTCCTCCTCCTCCTCCTCCTCCTCCTCCTCCCTTTACCTCTGTGTCTAATTCTCCAATTTGCATCATTCCACTTATAAAGGCTAAATAGGGTACATAAAAATTTTCATGTCAAATAATTGTATAATATTAGGCTCCCAAAATAACCTGTGTGTGTGTGTGTGTGTTTGTGTTTGTGTGTGTGTGTGTGTGTGTGTGTGCGCGTGTGTGTGTGCGTGTGTGTGTGTGTGTGTGAGTGTGCGTTTGCGTGTGTGTGTGTGTGTGTGGTTTTGATAGATGAAAAAGTACGTTAGGGATTCGCATAAACGCATTGTTGAATATCTACAAGAAAAGAAAACTAATAAAATCAAACTTATTCATCTATTTTTGCACTTCAGGCTTTTTAGAGCGATGAAAAGAAAATCAGACAGACAGACAGCAACAGACAGACAGACAGCAACAGACAGACAGACAGACAGACAGACAGACAGACAGACAGACAGACAGACAGACAGACAGACAGACAGACAGACAGACAGATATAAAAAACAAATATGAAAGTTGAACAAAGACAAATAGTGAAAATTATTAAAGTTATGCCGAGACAAAATCAGGAATAAAAATGCTTAAAAACTGTGAGACGCAACAGTGAATCGTGCTTGTTAAGGTTCACTCGTGATGAAAATAAACATGCAACTTTCTTGAAGAGGAATGAAATATTTGCATTTCTTTTATATGGAAGAGTAAATAGGAAGCTGGTTAGTTAGACGGAAAAGAATGATTATATGTTATGATGAGAAAAACATAGAGATAGAAGACATGAATATAAACAGACAGAGAGAGAAAGATACAGACAGACAGCGATAGATAGACAGACAGACAGACAAAGACAGACAGACAGACAGACAAAGACAGACAGACAGACAAAGACAGACAGAAAGACAGATAGACAGACAGATACATACAGCGAAAAACAGACAGACAGACAGCGATAGACAGATACAGATAGAAGGAAACAGACAGACAGACAACAGCAGAAAGACAGACAGACAGACAGAATGACAGCAACAGATAGACAGACAGATACATGCAGCGAAAGATACAGACAGACAGTGACAGACAGACAGATACAGACAGCAACAGACAGACAGACAGACAGACACAGACAGACAGAGATAACAAAACAAATATGAAAGTTGAACAAAGACAAATAGTGAAGAAAAAAACTCCAACTCCAAACAAACAAGAGATCACCAAACAAAAGAATGAAAGAATAACTAGATTTTGAAAAAGAAACTAATAATATCTTCATTAGTTTCCTGACAAACTTTCTTATAGTTTTTCATTTCTTGTACTTCCCCTACTGTTTTCCAACCCCTCTTTATGTAACTTTATTCTCTCTCTCTCTCTCTCTCTCTCTCTCTCTCTCTCTCTCTCTCTCTCTCTCTCTCTCCCCTCTCTCTCTCTCATTCTCCTCTCTCTCTCTCCTCTCTCTCTCTCTCTCCTCTCCCTCTCTCTCTCTCCTCGCCTCTCTCTCTCTCTCCCTCTCTCTCTCTCTCTCTCTCTTTTCTCTCTCTCTCTCTCTCTCCCCTTCTCTCTCTCTCTCCCTCCTCTTTTCTCCTCTTTCTCTCTCTTCTCCTTCTCTCTCTCTCTCCTCTCTCTCTCTCTCTCCCCTCTCTCTCTCCTCTCTCTCTCTCTTCTCTCTCTCCTCTCTCTCTCCTCCTCCTCTCTCTCTCTCTCTCTCTCTCTCTCTCCCTCCTCTCCTCTCTCTCCTCTCTCTCTCTCTCTCTCTCTCTCTCTCTCTCTCCCTCTCTCTTCTCTCCTCTCTCTCTCCTCTCTCTCTCCTCTTCGTCTCCCCTCTCTTCCTCTCCTCTCTCCCTTTTCTTTCTCTCTCCCCTCTCTCTTTTCTCCTCCCTCCTTTTCCTTTCTCCTTTCCTCCTCTTCTATTCTTCCTCTCCCCTTCGCTCCCCCTCCTCTCATCTCTCTCCCTTTTAAAAATCATAAATAGATATCCAAATAACTAAAACTACAAAAAAAAAATTAACTAAAAAAAAGGGATTTTTCCTTTCACATTCACCTTTTCGCTTCATATTTATTTTGGTGTTTCTCTTAGAACTTTTTCCTAGTTAGTTGCCCTTTTTCCCTTTTGGGTTCTCCATGCCCCCCACCTTTTAAAAAAATTATCATATAAAATTTCCCCCTTAAAAAAAGGGGGTTTTTCGTTCTACATTAAAATTTGGTTTTTTTTTCTCATATTTATTGTGGTTTTTTTTTAGTTTGTTTATATTTTTTTTTTTTTGTGTACTTTTTTTTTGTTTTCCTTTGGGGTTACACTCCCCCCCTCCCTTTTCAAAAATGAAAAAATTCCCGTTCTTTTTTTCTTCCCCGTGTTTTCCTGCCCCATATTTATTTGGTTTTTTTTTTCTCTTTTTTTTTTTTTAATTTTTCAATTTTTTTCTTTTTTTTTTATTCCCTTTCTTTCTTTTTAAAAAAAGCCTTTTATTCCTTCCCCCGGTTTTTTTTCCCTTCATTTTTTTTTTTTGTTGTATTTTTGGTTTTTTTTTTTTCTTTTCTGTTTTTTTTTTGTTTTTATATTTTTTTGTCCTTTTTTTTCATTTACATTTTTTTTTAAAATTTCAACTTCCGTCTTTCCCTCTTGTGCCCTTTTATGTTTTTTTTTTGATTCCTTTTCTTTCCTATTCCCCTTTTTGCCAATTCTTTTTTCCCTTGTTCTTCTTCATCATTCATTCTTTTTTTTCTCTTTTTTTCTTCTTCTTTTTTTCCTTTTTTTTTTCCCCTTCTTTCTTTCCTTTCCCCCTTCTCTTTCTTTTTCCTTTTTTTTTCTCTGCTTTCTCTTCCCCCTCTTTTTTTCCTTTTCCTTTTCCCCCTCCTTCCCTCCTTCTTTTTCTTTTTTTCCCCTTTTCGTTTCCTTCTTTTTCCCCTTCTTTCTTTCTTCTTCTCTCTTTTCTTTTTTTCCCCTTTTTCTAACTTCCCCTTCCCCTTCCCTTCTTCTCCCCTCCCCAACCCCCCCAAACAACCCCAACCACACACACCCCCCCCCCCCAAAAAAACCCCCCCCACACAACACACACACACACAAAACCCAACACAACAAAACACAAAAACCCAAACACCACAACCACAACACACACACACACACACACCCACCCACACACACCCCCCAACACACAAAAACACACACAAAAACACAAAACACACACCACACACAACACACAACAAACACACACACACACACACAACACACAAAACCACACACACACACACCCCTTTTCCCCTACCTTCTAAGGGGCACTCTCTCTCCTTCTCGTGTTTCCATCACTTCTCATATCTTTCCCCTCTTCATACACGTCCCTTTTACCCTTTTTTTCCCCTCCATTTCTGTCATACGTCCTTATACTTTTTCTTTTTTATTACCTTAACAGCGGGCCAAAGGGCAAAAAAAAAACAAAACAAAAAGCCTCTTAGTTTCACCCCTATGAGAAGCAGTCAATAAAAAAAAGAAAGTGTAGCTGGGGAATGTCTTGTCACTCGGGGTGGGTGTGTGGGGTGTGTGTGTTGTGTGTGTGTGTTTTAAAGTGTGTTTTTAAAGTTGTGTTGTGTTTGTTTGTGTGTGTGTGGTGTGTGTGTGGGGGTTGTGTTTGGGGGTGTGTGGTGTGTGTGTGTGTTGGTGGGGGTGTGTGTGTGGGTGGGGTGGGTTGTGGGTGTGTTGGGGTGTGTGTGTGTTTTGTGTGTGTGTGGTGTGTTGTGTTGAAGAAATTTAATTTTGGGAAAATGAAAAATAAAAACAGGAAGGTGGACAGAGATTGTATTCCATGTCTCTTTTTTTTTTTTTTCCCTATTTCTTTTTCCCTTTTCTTCTTTATCGCTCCTCTTGCTCCTCCTCTTCTCCTAAACCCTTCTCTCTTACTCCCAAAAGAATTTTTCGTTAATTTTCTGACACTTTTTTTTTCTTTTTGTTCTTTTTCCCCCTTCCTTACCTTCTCCCCCCAACCCTTTTTTTTTACCTTTATACTTTTTTCACACACCCTCTCTCTTTGCTCTCTCCTCTCTCTCCCCTCTCTCTCTCTTCTCTTTCTCTCCTTCTCTCCTCTTCTCTCTCCTTCTTTTCCCCTCTCTCTCTCTCTCTCTTCTCTCTCTTCTCCCTCTCTCTTCCCCCTCTCTTCTCCTCTCTTTTCCCCTCTCTCTCTCTCTCCCCTTCTCTCTCTCTCTTCTTCTCTCCCCTCTCTCTCTCTCTCTCTCTCCCCCTTCTCCTCCTCTCCTCCTCTCTTTCTCTCCTCTCTCTCTCTCCCCCCTCTCTCTTTTTCTCTCTCTCTCCAGCCCTTTCTCCCTCTTTTTCCCTTTCCCTTTTGGTGGGTTTACATACATCCTTTTCGGCACTTTCTCTCCTTCCCTTTCTTTCCTTCCCCGTCCCTTGGTTCGGCCTCGCAAATACAGGTTCTGCAGTGTGACTGAGCCTTAATTTCCCTCGGGACTCCCATCGTTTTGTGTACTAGTCGTTTCTCCCTCTCTCTCGTCCCCCCTTCTTCCCTCTCCTCCCCCCCCTTCCTCTCTCCCTTTCTCCCCCTTCCCCCTCTCTCTCTCTCTCTCTCTTCCTCTCTCTCTCTCTCTCTCTCCTCTCTCTCTCCTCTCTCCTCTCTCTCCTCTCTCTCTCTCTCTCCTGCCTCCGCTCTCCTCCCTCCTTTCCTCTCTTCTGCCCTCATATCTCCTCTCTCTCTCTCTCCCCTCTCTCCCTCCCCTTTCTCCCCTCTCCCTTCTCTCCTCTCTCTCTCCCCCCCCCCTTTCTTCTCTCCTTCTCTCTCTCCTTCTCTCCCTTCTCCTCTCTCCTCTTTTCTCTCTCTCTCTCGCCTTTTATTGCGACTATCTCTGTTTGCATATCACACAGGACCTTTAAAATTTCACTCCTCTAGGATTTTGGTTTTGGTGGAAATAACCTGCTTAGGATTGGCCCGTGGGGTTTACAGTATTTTGGTTTAGGAGATAAAGGGATTTTTTTGGTTTTATGGGATATAAATTGTAGGTTTTTTGGATGGAAATTTATATTTCGTTTGTTTTTAGAAATTGTGGGTTTTGATGACACTCAGTTATGTTAGGTTTTTAGAGGTTTCAGGATTTTTAAAAAAGATGATATATAAAATTTTGTGTTTAAACTTATCTATTATTTTTTCATTTTTTCAGATACGCAGTGTCTAGGGGTAATTTGTGGTTGCAGTGGCCCATTTTGTGTTGCGTGGCTCAGTGTTGTTTTTCGTGGCTCAGTTTTGTGTTGCAGGGGGCTCAGTGTTGTGTTGCAGTGGCTCAGTGTTGGTTGAAAGTGGCTCAGTGTTTGTTGCAGTGGCTCAGGTTGTGTTCAGTGGCCCAGTTTGTGTTTCATGGCTCAGTGTTGTGTTGCAGTGGCTCGTGTTGTGTTGCGTGGCTCATTTTGTGTTGCAGTCCCAGTGTTGTGTTGCAGTGGCTAGTTTGTGTTGCGTGGCTCGTGTGGTTGCAGTGGCCCATTTGTGTTGCAGTCTCGTGCTGTGTGCAGGGGGCTCAGTTTTTGTTGCAGTGGCTCATGTTGTTTTGCAGGGGTCGTTTTGTTTGCTTGACTCGTGTTGTTTGCAGTGGCTCATGTTGTGTTGCTGGCCCAGTGTTGTGTTGCGGGGCTCAGTGTTGTGTTGCAGTGGCTCAGTGTTTGTTGTAGTGGCCCATGTTGTGTTGTAGTGGCTCAGTTTGTGTTGTAGGGGCCCAGTGTTGTGTTGTAGGGGCCCCAGTGTTTTTTTTTGCAGTGGCTCAGTTTGGTTGCAGTGGCTCAGTGTTGTTTGTATTGGGCCCAGTGTTTGTTTGCAGTGGCTCAGTGTTTTTTTGCAGTGGCTCATGTTGTGTTGCGTGGCTCATTTTTGTGTTGGCAGGGGTCAGTGTTGTTTGCATGGCTCAATGTTCCCCGGGGTGAGTGTTGCAATTTTTATTTTCATATTTACACCCCCCACCCAACCCCCCACCCACCCACCCCCCACCCCACCCCCCCCCACCCCCCCCCCACCCACCCCCCCACCCACCCCCCCCCCCACCCCCCCCCCAACCCACCCCCCCCACCCACCCACCCCCCCCCACCCCCCCCCCCCCACCCACCCCCCCCCCACCCACCCACCCCCCACCCCCCACCCACCCACCCCACCCACCCACCCCCCCCCACCCACCCCCCCCCACCCACCCACCCACCCACCCACCCACCCACCCCCCCCCCACCCCCCCCCCACCACCCCCCCACCCACCCCACACACACACACACACCCACACACACACCACAACACACACACACCACACCCCAAAAAAAAAAGCTAGACACAGGTATTATGAAATTTTTTTTTAATCCAAAAAGGGCTCTGAGAATCTACCCTCAAAAATCAATTCGAATACCTACTCCCCCATTGCTTTTGGAGAAAAAGCTTTTCGTACCCTAACAAAAAAATGACTTTCTTTTGTTGGGTGCTACGATGATAATGTATTGATCGATCAAAATATTGATAATAATATAGAAGTTATAATAAAGTATGAAAATGCATAACGAAAATAAGGTAATCCCGATGAAAATAATAGAAATGATATAATATACAAAGGTTAATGAAAATGAGGGTAAAAAATGATGAAACATTTTAGTAGATGTAATAAAAATAATACGATATGACAGTAAGACAATAAAATAAAGATACTATTTATAATATCTCAAAAAAACGAGCCATAAACTTTTCTTACACAACTCTACGTCACATTACTTTTTTTACAAAGTCGTTTTCTTTATGTTTGTTAAGTTTTGCGTATTATTCTGTTTTGCATGTTTTTTTTGATTAATTAAAAAGTCCCCTTTTGTTCTCTTTACATATTTTTTTTTAATATTTTATTCACACATATTCTTACAGACTAAAATATTAAATTTTTTACCATATTTATTTCCCCTCTTGGCTCTTTTTATAATAATTTTCCCGGGAAAAGACAAAACTCTGACTTAAGACGCGTAACTTAATTTCTTTTGCGTTGCTGAAGGGGTAATTTAGACACAAAGGGGAAAAGAAAGGGGAAAAGGGAATTTTTAAAGAAAACAAAGGAAAAATTTGTAGCATCGCGTGATATTTTCAAGAGGGAAAGAATGAACGCGAGAATATTCCTTCTTTTCTTTTTTTTTTCTTTTTCTTTCTTTCTTCTTTCCTGCATTCTTTCTTTCTTTCTTTCATTCATTCTTCATTATTTCTCTTTACCCCCCGTTTTGTGATCTTTCCGGGAAGTTTAACCTCAGATAAAGAAAAAATTTTTTGAAGAGTGTTTTGTTGTTTTTGTTTTTTTACTTTTCTCCTCTAAAGTTTTTTTTTTCATCTCATCAGTTTTTTTCTTTTTACTTCCTCAACAATTTTCCTCTTATCTTTGCCTTTTCCCTTTTCCTTACTTCTCCCCCTTCCCTCCTGCTCCCTTTGCCTTATCCCCTGGGACTCCTCTATTGATGCGGTTTGGGTTTTGTTTTTTTTACAAAAAAACACCCTAAAAAAGCATTAGCTGTGGGGGAAAACAGATTCATAAGTGAACATAATAAGGAATATAAAAGAGTAAAAAAGGCGAAAAATTTATGCGTTTTTTAAGGGAAAACCAAATTATATAAAGATACAAGTAAATGAATTGATTGATTAAGTAAAGTAAATAAGTAATAAAGAGAGGAATTAAATAACTGATAAAAGACGGATCGGGCGACCTTTATACAAAAGAGAGTGGAAATCTTTAAAAGATAATTCTGATATCTAAAAACTTAAACCTGCTCGGGGTTTTTTCTTTCATGCGTCCCCGTTTTTGTGTCTCCTTTTTGGGACCGGCATTTTTAACAAGCGTGCGAGTGTCTATAAAGGGGGTTATGACACGCAAGTCAACCTCTGTTTCTGTTTTTTTTCTCCCCTTTATGCTTATTATAAAATAATTTAAAAAACTCTTTTCATCAGTTACATTAATTTTTTTATCTAAACATTCTTTAAAAAAATTCTAATATTTGTTTTAGTGGGGTTTTTTTTTTGTTTATTGGGGTTGTTTGAGGCGCTCAGTGGGCTTGGGTCCCGCCCCCCTGTCTTACTTTAATTTAAAACTGTTTACTGTTACTGTTTACATGTTTACACTGTTATACTTTTCATGCGTTATGCCCCGCCGCTTGGGGGAACGGGGGTACCTCAAAGGGGCGCCCGCGCCTGCCGCGCCTGAAGCTGCCCTTTACCGGTCGGGGAACGCTGCCACTGTCCCCCGGGCCCTGGAAGCCACCCGGGGGTTTCCTGGTGGAAAATGACGTCCCCCGGTGCTGCTCAAAGAGGGTTCCAAACCCGCGGGTGTTTTTCCCCCCGTAATGTTGGGTACTGGAGGGGAAACCTTCAGGGTCCTGCGACATTTGTTTTTCATTTGACTATCCCCTGTTCGAAAGGGTTCTGGCCGCGTGTTTTCCCTCTCCTTGTAAGGCACACCGCTGTGTGCATTGTTTTTACTCGCGTTTTCTTTTAATATTTTCATAACCTCCCGTGGCCGCTCCACGTGCTTGGCTTTTTGCCCCGAAGGCTCAGCCGGCCGTCCTGTATCGTAGGGGAACCCGCACCTCGTTGCATGAGCGGAGGGGGCTTTCAAGGCCCCTTTTTCCCCCATCTTTGGGCCGTTTTACGCCCGGGGATGTCGATGGTGCACTCGACCACTGTTGGCTCAACACCACTGTTGGCTCAACAGTGCCTCCTCCTTCTCTATTTTCTCCTTCTCTATCTTCTCTTCCCCCTGTTATTGTCCCTGCACCTCCTCCACGGGGGACTCCTCCTCCCTTTCCCCTTTAGCCTCCTCCCGGGGCACTCCTCCTCCTTCCCTTCAGCCTTCCTTCAGGGCACTCCTCCTCCTTCCCCCTTTGCCTCCTCCACGGGCACTCCTCCCCTTCCCTTCACCTCCTCCACGGGCACTCCTCCTCCTTCCCTTCCCTCCTTCAAGGGGGGCCCCTCCTCCTTCCCTTCACTCCTCCACGGGGGGTCCTCCTCCTTCCCTTTGCCTCCCCCACGGGGCACTCCTCCTCCTTCCCCTTCACCCCCCTTTAAGGGGCACTCCTCCTCCTTCCTTCAGCCTCCTTAAGGGGGACTCCCCCTCCTTCCTTCGCCTCCTCCACGGGCACTCCTCCTCCTTCCCTTCACCTCCTCCCACGGGGAAATCCTCCCCCTTTCCCTTCAGCCTCCTTCAAAAGGGGACTCCTCTTCCTTCCCGCAGTCCCTCCCTGGCTCTCCTCCGCGCGCCGCTGCCTGCACGCTGGGCCCGGCCGTCGTCAGTAAACGGCCGCGTCTTCCTCCTCTTTCCAAAGCCTTCGCTTCTTACCCTAAGAGTCTGAAGAAGGCCGAAAGGGACGCCAGGCACCCTGACTTGGGCTTTGATTTCTTTTCACTCTTCATTTGAACATCCTCTGGTCGATCTATATTTTTGACAGAGGCACCAGAACACCCTAGGCGCATATTAAAAAAGGATGTTTTCCCAAAATGACCAAATTTTTGGGGAAAAAAGGGTTGCAGTTTTAAAGAGCTTGGAGTTAAAAATAGAAACCCGGGCACAATAACCCGGGCAGAGACTCCCGGACACACGCTGTAGGGTGCCTAATACTTCACTACTGATGAGGTGTGGTTTTGGGCTTCCTTCTGATTGGCCAACTGTTGTTTCCCAAAATGAAAAAGGGGTTGGGGTTTACCGCGCCCCTGATTGGGGCGCCATGATAAAACTGCTATAGGGCAGCTTTGGGGTTTTACCCAGAGAGACTTTTTCACCTTTTCGCCAGCCCCCCATTCGCACACCACACACCCCCACACACACAAACACAACACCACCGTGTGAACTCCCTAGTGTAAGGGGGTTACCACGCTCGGGTCACAACCAGAAGTCCCGGGTTCGATCCCCGGGGGGAGCGAAGACAGACGGGGGGGTCTTCTATAAAAAACCCACCCCCTGTCCACCCAGAGTGATGGGGCCGGGTTTTTAGCCGGATTGTGACCCCCTCCCGGGTGATGGCTTGGCCAACACTAAGAACTAAGGATGAATGATAAAAAAGTTTATTGAAACGGGGCCATACACGTCGCTCTGGCCCTGTAAAATACAATTTAGATGAATACAACAAAGTTAATACACACACACAAGGAATTCAAAATCACTGATTTCCCAAACCCCTATAAATATAAAACTGAAACCCAATCACCTTAAGCTGAGCCTCACTCGACAAAATTTTTAATAGGGGGTTTCAGAACATGTGAAAGGGCCCGAATATCACCCTTACCCCTTGCCTTAGCTCTTTATTGCTCTATTATACGTAGACGACAGAGATGGATTTTACTGGGTAGTGGTGTAAAAGGGTTGGTTCCCCTTGGGGGGGGTTGATGGTTGCCCTCGCCCGTGGGGGCGCAGGGGGATTTTTTTAGTGCGCCTGGATTGAGGCTCAGCCGCCCCCCTGTTTCCTCCGTCCTCGCAAGCGAAGGTAGAGTTATGGGGAGCATGTGGGTGTTCTTTGGGCCAAATCGACGGTGCGAAATTTTAAAAGAACTTTGCCCTCAATGGGGATCAAATCGGGGCACCGACATGCCATTGGAGCACTAACCCTCTACTAACGCTTTCCAAGTATTACTTTGGAGTCTGGAAAAGCTGCACTTTCCCGTTTATTTTCGTTTGCGGGGTTTCCCCCCTGACCATTTGTTCCCTTTGGGTGAGAGAGAGGGGAGAGAAGAGAGAGAGGGAGAGAGGAGAGAGAGGAGAGAGAGAGAGAGAGAGAGAGAGAGAGAGAGAGAGAGGAGAGAGAGAGGGGAGAGAGAGAGAAGAGAGAGAGAGAGAGGAGAGAGAGAGAGGAATGTAAAAAACCCTTTTTAGGGGAAATTTTTGGGTTTCCCCTTTATTTTCCACACAAAAAAAATGCTGCGGCGGCGGTGAAGGTGGATTTCAAGTCTCTGCTGGGGGTTTTTTGGCGCCCCGGGAAGGCAGTGTCCGGGGTCCGCTGCGAAACTTTGGGAAACTTTTTATTTTTTTATTTTTACAGCACAAAGGACTGACCAAAGGGAAAAAAAAAAGCTTTTTTCAATTCGTCTAAAATTTTCTTCGTCAGTTCAAAATTTTAAATCTTTTACTGCTACTGCTAACTACTACTTTAACTCTGTTAGGAAAGTACCGAAGCCCCCTGCCATTTCTCTCAATTTCGTAATGACCACATACATAATAAAACACAGCAAAAAACCCCCCAAACCACATAATACACAACATACACACCCTTAAGCACACTAATACCACACACACCCTCAAACACACCACCAACACACTCAAACACACATACATAACCCACACCCCTCAAACACACTACACACAACACAACACACACACCCCTAAAAACCGCATTGATACACACACACACCCTCAAACAACAAAAACACACACACACACACACACCCTAAAACAAAATACATCACAACACCCCTCAAAAACACATCCCACACCACACACCCTAAAACACCATACATACCACACACACAACACCCTCAAACACACATTTTGGTATGTGGTTTTAGGGGGGTTGTGGGGGTGTATGTTGTTTAATTGTTGTGTGTGTATGTTTTTGGTTTGAGGGGTGTGTGTGTGTGTATGTATGGGTTTTGAGGGGTGTGTAATTGTATGTATGTGGTTTTTGATTGTGTGTGTGTTTTTGGGTTGTTTGGGGGTTTGTGTGTGTGTAGTGTGTTTGGGGGTGTGTTGGTGTGTGTTCTGTGTGTGTGTTGTGTGTGTGTGTATGTTGTGTTTTTTTGAGGGGTATGTGTTTTGTGTATGGTGTTTGAGGGTGTGTTGGTGTGTGTGTGTGTTTGGGGTGGTGGTATATGCACACACACACGGGGGAACTCCGTAGTGTAAGGGACCCGTAGTGTAGTGGTTAGCACCTGGGTTTTCACAACCGAGATGCCCCGGGGTTTCGTCCCCGGGCGGAGCGGAAACAGAGGGTTGTTTCCTTTTAAAACCCGGCCCCTGTCCACCCACAGTAAATGGGTACCGGGGTGTTCCCGGGGGTTTTTGTGATCTGCCCCCCCCCGGGTGCTGGTTGGGTAACACAAAGCACAAAAGATGAATGATAAAAATGTTGATATGGAGAGGGGCCATACGAGCGTTGCTCACCCTGAAAAATAAAACTAGAAGATGGATACACACTCTAAAACACCCCCCCCCTAAAACACCACACATACACACTACCCCCCTCAAACCCATATATACACACACAACCCTCAAACACCAAACACAGAAACCAGAAGCAATAAAAAAAAATGAGAACATTAAATCTCCTCCGACATTTTCACCACTACTACTACCACCACTACTACTCCCACTACTACTGTACTATTGGGGAGTGTGGGGGTGGAGTAACTAGGTCCCAGCTCCCCCCCCCTCCCCCCAACACCCACAACACCCCTACCAGGCAATAGATCCAAATTGACCCGATTGACCTGACCTTCAAAATAGCGATCGAGTTTGACCTTGAAATCGGGGTCCACGGGGGGAGTCCAGGGGCCACATCGGGGGAAGTTGGGGGGCGGTGGGGCAGGAGGTCCGCCCCCCTCCCCCCTACTTTAAAGACCAACCCCATCCCCACCTCCATGTGGAAACTGATGTGGCAATGGAAGAGCCAATAGCCTGTGGGAAAAATAATGATAATGATGATGATGATGATGAGGATGATGATGATGAAAGTATGTAGTAAGTAATATGTGGAGGAGGAGGAGGAGGAGGAGGAGGAGGAGGAGGAGGAGGAAGAAGAGAGAGAGAGAGAGAGAGAGAGAGAGAGAGAGAGAGAGAGAGAGAGAGAGAGAGAGAGAGAGAGAGAGAGGAGAGAAGAGAGAAGAGAGAAGAGAGGAGAGAGAGAGAGAGAGAGAGAGAGAGAGAGAGAGAGAGAGAATCAGAATCAGAATCAGAAATTTTATTTCCATTTTACAATGGTTATTCTTGTACATCTTATACGTATAATACAATAATGCGAATATCAAATACACAGTAAAATCTTAAACATACAATAAAACACACAAGTGTGTACACACATTAAAATAGTAAAATCATAGAATAGTAAATAATAAAATAAAATAAAATAAAATAAAATAAAATAAAATAAAATAAAATAAAATAATAAATAGTAAAAATAGTCATACACAAGTATGTTGTCATTTAAAAGTAAGAAAAAGGTATAATGATAAAATAGTTATACAAAGGTGTGTAATCATATAAATGTCATAAAATCAAGTAAAGTTAATGGTCAAGCATTAAAAGATAGCTTGTAAGCTTCTTTTTAAAAGTAGACATACATTTGGTGTTCTTAATATGAGTAGGAAGACTGTTCCATAGTTGAGGTGCAGACACCAGCACTGACCTGTCTCCTGTGTATGTGTTTGTTTTGGGAACGTACAGCTGGTGCTGATGTCTTGTGTTTACATTATGTGTCTCTCTTACCACGGGTAGTGGGAACAACCAACATGGTAATCTTCTATAGATTATATTATAAACAGTAAGGCCAAGCTCGTACTTATACCTTTCCTTTACCTTTAGCCACTTGAGCTCTCTCAGGTATGGCGTTACGTGTTCAAATTTTGTGCCGCCCAGTGCAACTTTTGCGGCAAAGTTCTGCATTTTCTGAATGCGTTGCAAATGAGTTGCATTTGCCACTCCCCAGATCTTAAGCCCATAATTTATTATGCTTAAAACAAGAGACTGTATCACTGTGATTCTTGTGTTCTAATCAAAGTTATCTTTAATGCGATTTATGTACAGTATAGTCCCTACAGTCTTCTTACAGATGTACGTAATATGTGTATCGAATAGCATACAGTTGTCGAAATATAAACCGAGGTTCTTTATGGAGCTGCTCGGCACTATGGTACTGTCATCAACCTGGATACGAGTGTCGCTTGGGATCTGTGCCATGTGTCCTCGGGTGCCAATAAACATACATTGTGTTTTGCTAGAATTCAACATTAAACCATTTGTGTGAAAATACAATTTTGCTTTAGTTAGAGTTTGTTCACTTTTGTTAATCAATTCCTGAATATTATCTATGGTACCAGTATGTATGAACTGAGTATCATCGGCGTATTGAATCACTAAACACTCGGTGATAAAATGGGAGAGATCATTTACATAAATGAGGAAAAGAATAGGACCGAGCACAGATCCCTGTGGGACACCAAACCTGGTCTCAAGTTTGCCTGACACATGATTTCCTAACCGCACAGATTGCGTTCTATTTTCAAGATAATTTTGAAACCAGAAGGGATCTATATTTGACATAATACACTTTTTCATTAGTATTTCGTGACTTACGCTGTCGAAAGCTTTGGAAAGGTCACATAATGATACCAAGGAAACTTTCTTGCTGTCCATGTTCTCGTATAATTTATTAGACAGTGTTAAGAGAGCAGTGTCAGTTGAGAGAGCAGACCTGAAACCGTGTTGGGTGTTACTAAGTAGTTGCTTACTTTCCAGGTGTTGAGTGAGTTGTGTAGCTATGATTTTTTCTAAGACCTTAGATAGTATAGGTAGCAGAGATATGGGGCGGTAGTTACCAGCTACTTCATTGTCACCTGACTTAAATATTGGTACAACCATAGCGTGTTTCCATGCAGCTGGTATAATTCCAGTTACAATTGACGTGTTGATAATACAAGTTAAATATGTTATAATTACTGAAAGAGAGTCTTTTATAAAACGAAGTGGAATTTCATCAGAACCATAGGAGTGGGTGTTCTTCAAGTGTTTTATTGTTAGAATGACAGTCTCACTAGTCACTGGCCTGGCTCTAAACATACTGTTTGTGACATCTTGCTGCGCTGTATGGGGTCTTCCGTCACTTTCTGTTATATTTTGTTGGACTTTTTCAAAGGTATTTTTTCCCACGCTTGCAAAAAAGCTATTAAATTCCTCAGCTCTTTGCTTTATATCTACATATCTACAGAGACAGAGAGAGAGAGAGAGAGAGAGAGAGAGAGAGAGAGAGAGAGAGAGAGAGAGAGAGAGAGAGAGAGAGAGAGAGAGAGAGAGAGAGAGAGAGAGAGAGAGAGAGAGAGAGAGAGAGAGAGAGAGAGAGATATTGATATTGATATATTTATTTGGCCATGTAGTTTTGTACATATGAACATATTACATATAGTGATAAAGCCAGGTCCAATAAGCCGAAGCTTTTATAGGACCTGAAAGCTATAATACATAATAACATAGCAAGGGACTGGTCAGGCCATTTTGAAAATATAACATTTTATGGATGATAATATGGAAGTTAACAATAGTAAACCAATCATTTTAAATGCATAAAAAAAAAAAATCTTAATATCCATAAAAAAAAACACGCAAAGGGAAAAAAAAAAAAAAAAAAAAAAAAAAAAAAAAAACTATCCCATCATTTGGAATAATGTGCAATGGCCAATAATGTAAAAAAAAAACCCCACATAACAGTGAAATTTCAAAATACACAATATGACATTTATGGTTGTAAAGAGTTTATAAATTTTCATTGTATTTGTCAAGCATGGTTTTTATCAAGTTACGTTTGAAAGATTTTAAGTTTTCATCAGTAATAAAATGTTCTGGTAAGTTGTTCCAGCTTTTAGTTCCTCTTGACAAGATACTCTGTTGTGCATGTGATGTCCTGCACAATGGTATACGTAAATCATGTGGTCTTCGGGTTACATTGTAGGGTATTGCTCTAAAGCCAAGGTCTAAAGGTAAAGAGTGTATGGATTTATGTACAAAAAGATTGGTTTGAAGGAGTATGATATCTGGAAGCTTTAATAACTTGAAGTCTCGGAAAATACTGATGGTATGGTCATAACGATTTTTAAAGAACATAACACGTAACAACTTTTTCTGACTAATAAAGAGGCTGTCAATGAAGGTTTTATAGGCACCTCCCCATAAAGATGAACAATATAAAAGATGTGGATATATTAGGGTAAAATAAACTTGTAGTAAACATTTTACATTCAAATAGTGCCTTAGTCTGTAAAGTATGCCTGTGTATAACGATATCCTAGATCTCACCATATCAATATGTTCTTTCCATTTCAACTTACTATCTATATACTCGTATATCCCTAGAAATTTAAATTCGAAAACCTCATGTAATGATAGATTATTTATCTTTATTTGTGTGTGTACTGGCTGAGTCATAAGGGGACTGGAAACCATAAAGCAAGTTTTATTAATATTTAAAGTTAATTTGTTGCTCTTAATCCAATTTGAAACTTTATTTAATTCTTCATTCAATGTAATTGTAATATTTTCAAGATTGTGGCCTTGAATGAAGATTGTGGTATCATCAGCGAAAAGTATGAATTTAAGTTTATTACTGCTACGAATGATGTCATTTATGTATATTAAGAAAAGTACAGGACCAAGAATTGAACCCTGGGGTACTCCACATGTGATGTCATTATAAGGAGATGATGTATTATTATATGATGTATATTGCTTTCTATGACTTAAATAACTTTTGAACCAGTTGTGAGCACTACCACGTATTCCATAGATAGATAATTTGTGTAATAAGATTGTGTGAGAAATTGTGTCAAATGCTTTTGTGAGGTCACAAAAAACTGTTATTTGTAGCATTTTATTGTCCAGTGCATTGTAAATGTTCTGACAGATATGGTAAACTGCTAATTCAGTGGAAAACTGGGGACGGAATCCATGTTGAGTTGGAGTTAAAATTGAGTGTTTTGAGAGGTAACCCATTAATCTCATTACCATTACTTTTTCAAAAACTTTACTAAAGCTTGGCAATATTGAAATTGGTCTATAATTTTGCAGTAAAGAATTGTCACCTTTCTTGAAAAAAGGGACAATTCCAGCAATTTTCATTCGATCTGGAAAGGTACCCTCTTGAAATGATTTATTTATAATGAATACTAGAAATGGTGAAATTATTTCAGAGCATTCTTTTATTATTTTCATATTTATTTCATCATGGCCGGGAGATGTAACTTTCATATTTGCAATTGCTGATTTGATTTCAGCTGGTGTTGTAGGTCTTAAATAAAAAGAAA
The DNA here is from genome assembly GCA_016584305.1 of Chionoecetes opilio. Lineage (NCBI taxonomy): Eukaryota > Metazoa > Arthropoda > Malacostraca > Decapoda > Majidae > Chionoecetes > Chionoecetes opilio. The sequence continues at coordinate 69,270 of JACEEZ010010418.1, forward strand.
AAGGGAGTGGTTCTGGAAGATATATGTTAAATGGCTCTTGTGTATCTTGAATGTTATTAGCAAGTGTGCTACCTATACTGCTGAAATGATTATTAAATGACCTAGCCACATTTTGATTATCAGGGATTGTATCGCCATTGACAAGAAAAGAAGGTGATATCCTAGTTTTATTTTTACCCAGTAGGTTGTTGATTATGTCCCATATTTTTTTAGGATCCCCAGCATAATCTGTAAATCTAGTTTTATAATAATTTTCTTTTGCTGTTCTTATTGTTGCCGTCAATTTATTTCTAAAAGATTTTAAAGTATTTTTATATGTTAAAGGCCATTTTGCATATAGCTTTTGTAGTTTATTCCGTTGTTTGATCAACTTTTTAATAGGTGGTGTAATGTATGGTTTGCCTTGATGCTTTTCTTTGATTTCTGTTGTTTTCAATGGAAAGTGCTTATTGTACAATTCTAAAAACCTATTCATATATTTATCAAAAAGATCATTCACATCACAATCCAATGCATTTGTATTCCAGTTAAATTTTGCTAAGTCATCTTTGAAATCATATATTTTTTCAATGTCTAGTTTTCTTTTTGTGAAAGTCACTGTGTTGGAAGTATAACTATCATTGACTACTGAAAAATAGCTATAAATAGGGAAATGATCACTAATTGAGTTAAATATTATCCCACTTGTTAAATAGTTATCAAAATTATTAGTCCAGATATGATCAATGATT
>JACEEZ010010418.1:77500-110000 GCA_016584305.1 Chionoecetes opilio
CCGCTTCGTTATGCTGAGGAAGGGGAAGGTTAAGTTTCTGGGAGCGAGTTTTAATTCTTAAGACTTGCCAGGGTGGAAGGAGAGGGGGACTTACCTGGGTGGAGGGAGGGAGAGGGTGAAGGAGGGGATTACCGCGCCCAGATGTGCCAGCGTCCGGCGGGGAAGGTGAACCGCCCGGCCGCTGTGTGGTGTCGGTTCATTTGTGGTTTAGCTCATAACCCGGCTGGGTAAACAAAAATGTCTTTGCAATTCCCCCCTGTCTGTCCCCCAAAGACTGTGTGTGTGTTGTACAAACTCCCTAACCTCCCGATACACACACACGCAACCTATTAGCATCCGTACCCCTTTCAAAGTCTCTTCCCTTTCCATTTCCTTATACCCATCCCCACGTACAATAACACCAAAAGAAACCCATCCTCTATACACCCTCTTTTACACCACCTCTCTTACAAATGCATCCCTACAGTTAGTCCATAAGTGTGCCCCCTGGGCGTCAGTCCTTGCCCTATCTAGAGTTGTCAATCCTTGCCCTTTCCCCGGCCCCTTTGTCTTGTCTCCATGATAGTCCCGGAGAAGTACCCGGGGGGGGGGGGCCTCTTTTTTATAAAAAAGCTTTTTTTTAAATTTTATTATTGAGGTAGGGCTATGTTCGAAAAGCCCGGGACGCTTGTATACTTGAGCCCTTTTTGCTGGAGGGAAATCCAGGGGTGGGTTTCCATCGCCTTGGGAAATCTATTTTCCCTACTTTGTAACTATAGAGATAGAAAAAACGAATGACAGATCCTTTCATATGTTTTTAGGCATCAAAATTAAATCTGCCCTTGTTATTTAAAAGCACAAAAAAAAAAGATGGGGGGCCCATAAAAAGTGCTTTTCAGCAGAAAAATTTCTTTTTTTAAAGCCATTACTAGATCTGATTAATGACATGCACTAGCACGGGGGATTTGGGGGAGGCTGTGTGGTATTATTCATAAATAAACGCTCATTTTATATTATTTTTTCATTTTTTCAACGACGCATGAGTTAATTTCTGGTTAAAAAACCGAGACAAAAACTTGTTGGTTTAATCACTGAAAAAAAATTTTGTATTCTGTTAAAAAGAAGATATGGATTTTATTTTTAGACTGATAGTCACTGCCAAAAAGTCACAAAAACTTTGTGTTCAGCAAGTTCCATCGTGACGGCACGAAAATTGGCACGGCAGATCCACTCCGGCAACCACATCTGGGTGAACGAAAGTGTTCACTTTGCATCTACACCCATCGTCGCCCAAACAGCATCTGGTGCAAGGCGGGCTGATCCGGACTGTCGTAGGTAAAGTGATTGTTGGTTTCTCTTTCTTCCATCCATATTTTCCAACGTCCATTTTTGGGGGATCCGCGTCTTTAAGGGGGCGGCCAATGGATGCTTGATGATGCGCACTTTTCACTTTTTCCTCGAAGGGCCCTCGCGGGTGGGTGGTGAGAGCTAATTTGGTGTTGTTGTTACCCTTTTGTCTTTTTTGTTTGCCCAAGCACGAGTCGTGCTTTTGACACGTGTCCTGTTGTTTTACCATAGCAAGCAGTCATGAATTTCGTTGCCGCGTTCCCGAGGGCCGAAGCAACTTTGCCCCAGAAGTGACAGAAAAGTCCACTTCTTAAAAACTTTCAGAACATCTTTTTTCCAATGCCGAAAAAAAGCAACTGGTCGAAAACCAGAAAGGCTGAGCGCTGGAAATTTTGGGTTGATATCTTGTGCTTCTAAACGGTCTTGCCGATTGCTTTTGCCGCTTTGATTGGAGATTCCTATCACCATGAACTTAAAAAACCATCTCCAGATAGTAAAAGTAGAAGCGTGCAAACACGCTGTTCATCTGATAAGACGGCGATGCTTGGGTTTTTTCCCTTTTCAGCCCTGAGCATTTGTTTAACGATGATGATATCTGCCTTTCAGTATAGTGTTCATACCCCTCTTTGATGAAATCCTCCTTACTGATCTCAATCTGAGTTTTGTCTTGGGATGTGATGATCCTTGGATTCTGTTGTGGTTTCGATGGGGAAAAAAAAGTTTCCTTTTAGTTCAGTGCAGATTATTCAATGAGCTGCTTCTTTTTTTCGTGACGTCAGGATTACTTTTTGTGATGGAGCTCCGTTTAACCTTGAGCTGGTGAAATCTACTGGCTTCAGTGTTTCCCCGACTTTTTGTACACCTTTTTTTGCTGTACTCTAGTACCCATCAAACACCAAGTACACATCTCCTTTTTGCAGTTCCTCTCAATATGTTGTCTAAGTTTGACCATAGTTTTTACTGTACCCCCACGGCCAGTGTTCACCCCGAGGGGAGCAAAACCCCATGTTGGGATACTTGTTTTTGGGGCTTTTTTGGAGAGACCTTACTTTTATTAGTCTTCCACGGGGGTTTTTCCCGTTGAGCATCCCCATCCCTCCTGCATTTTGAAAATTTATGTTTGGGATTGGGGCCCCTCTGTGCGAGAACCCCTTTATGAAGTGGATCTTATAAGGGGCGGGCCCAAAACCCTTTTTTCGGGGGGGCCCCAGGAAAATTAACCCCAAAAATTTTTTGTANGATTTTGTTCTTTCTTCTTCAGGCTTGACTTGTTTTCTTCTTTCTTCTTTCTTCTTCTCTTCTTCTTTCTTCTTATCTGTTTGTTTTTGTTACTTGTCTTGATTTTGGGTTTAAAGTTTTACTTGTTCTTCACTACCATGTACGCGCGCACACCCCCAAGCCCCACGGCACCCCGCACGGGTGGCTGCATCATTCTCAACCCCATCCCCCGATTCCAAAACATACACAATGAGGAAAAAATGTGTGAAAAAAATTAGTGAAAGAGTCTGAGATTAAAAGTGTTTTTTGTTTTTGTTTTATTTTTACCAAAGAGTGGACAGGGGGAGAAGGACTCCGTATAGCGGAGGGACCTACAGTTTTTCGTGGATCCGAACCACGGATTGAGGGGAAGGCGAGCGGAACGGAATGGATTGTAGGAGTATAAAGTTTTGCAGCAGCGTAAAAGGGTAAGATTACCTCCGTATAGCAGAGGGGTCATTGGATTTAATGTGGCCTCGTCCGAACTACGGTAGGATAGTAGCAGTGAGTTAGAGGAGGGGGAGGGGGGAGTGGACGGAGTGGATTGTAGTAGTAAAAAGTTTTGCAGCAGCATAAAAGGGGGAAAAGAATACCTCCGTATAGCAAAGGGTCGTTTGATTTAATGGGGCCTCGTCCGAACCACGGAAGGATAGTGGAGAGTAGCTGAGAAGGACAACGAAGAGACTTTACGACGATTTGCATCCCCACCGACCGACACATTTACAACCCGACGGACGATCCGAAAGACAACCAGTCTTCATCCCCGCTGCCGAAGGTCACGCGCTAACCATATTTATAAACAGTGGTCAAGGAGTGCGGAATAATCATGAGTGTTGCCATACACCTACCCTACCACACAGTACAGTACAGTAGTAGTAGTAGTAGTAGTAGTAGTAGTAGTAGGTAGTAGTAGTAGTAGTTAGTAGTGGTAGTAGTTGCATTATTATCATCATATAATTATTATCATCATTATCATCACGACTAATGTTATAATTTGTATTACTTTTAATGTTACTAGTAGTAGTTACCCGTAATTAGTATGATGCTTTGAAACCAAATTACTTTGTTCACGTAATACCGGGTCTCCTCTCTCTTCTCTCTCTCTCTCTCCTCTCTCTCTCTCTCTCTCTCTCTCTCTCTCTCTCTCTCTCTCTCCTCTCTCTCTCTCTCTCTCTCTCTCTCTCTCTCTCTCTCTCTTCTCTCTCTCTCTCTCTCTCTCTCTCTCTTCTCCTCTCTCTCTCTCTCTCTCCTCTCTCTCTCTCTCTCTCTCTCTCTCTCTCTCTCTCTCTCTCTCTCTCTCTCTCTCTCTCTCTCTCTCTCTAACTACGACAGCCTCAGGGAAAAGTTTATCCATCTGAAGTGTTCCTTATACTTCTAAGATATTATAGATTACTTTCAGACTGATGATTTACAGATGCTTTGAGGCTGAAAAAAACCAATTCAGAATGAATAGTATGAATATACGTGTATGAATACCATATATACCGTACCGTACACACACACAGACGCACACACACACACACACACACACACACGCATACACACACACACACATACACACACACACACACACGCACTCTCTCTCTCACACACACACACACGCATAGACACACACACAAACACACACACACACACACACACACACACACACAACACACACACACACACACACACACACACACACATACTGTACACACACACCCACACACACACACACACACACACACACACACACACACACACACACACACGGGAGCTCCGTAGTGTAGGGGTTAGCACACTCGGCTCACAACCGAGAAGTCCCGGGTTCGATCCCGAGCGGAGCAAATACAAACGGGTGGTCTTCTTAAAACCCGAGCCCCTGTCCACCCAGCAGTGAATGGGTACCGGGTGTTAGCCGGGTTTGTGACCCGCCCTCCGGGGTGGTGGCCTCGGCCACACTAAGAACTAAGGATGAATGATAAAATAAATATTGATATGGAGACGGGGCCATACGAGTGTTGCTCAGACCCTGTAAAATACAGCTAGATGAATACAACTAGATGAACACACACACACACACACCACACACACACACACACACACACACACTAATACTTATCAGAATATAAGTTATTCAATAAATGTTACACATTTTCTATAATTTTAGTACTTTTTATTTATTTTTATTATCATTGTTCTTATATACATCGACATAATAAATATTTAAATGACTCATCTATCATTAATTGACTATTGTATTGTTTTATTAATATTATTAGTAGTAATATTATTATTATTACTATCATTATTTTTATTATTATTTTTATCAATATTATCATCATCATTACTAATATTATATTCATTATCGTTTTCATTAATAATATTAGTATCATCAGCATTCTTATTATCTTTTACGTTATTGTTGTTATTATTATTATCATCATTACTATCACTATTATTATAGTTACCATCATTATTATTATTATTGTAACTGTTATTATTATCATTATTACGGACATTATTTCATTTTTCGTTATCATATCTATTATTATTATCATTATTTTTATTATAATCATTAATATCATTATTACTGCTATTTATATTAATGGAATTTTCATCATCATCATCATTATCATCATTTTCATGTGTGTGTGTGTGTGTGTGTGTGTGTGTGTGTGTGTGTGTGTGTGTGTGTGTGTTGTGTGTGTGTGTGTGTGTGGTGTGTGTGTGTGTGTGTATTCATCTAGTTGTATTCATCTAGTTGTATTTTACAGGGCCAGAGCAATGCTCGTGTGGCCCCGTCTCCATATCAAAAATTTTTATCGTTATCCTTAGTGCTTTGTGCTGACCGAAGCCAGCACCCCGGAAAGCAGGTCACAAACCCCGGCTAACACCCGGTACCCATTCACTGCTGGGTGGACAGGGGCTCGGGTTTTAAGGAAACAACCCATCTGTTTCCGCATCGCCCGGGGATCGAACCCGGGACTTCTCGGTTGTGAACCGAAACGTGCTAACCACTACACTACGGAGTACCCTAAGTGTGTGTGTGTTGTGTGGTGTGTGTGTTGTGTGTGTGTTTTGCGCGCGAGAAAAAGGGAGCGAAGGGGAGAGAGAGAGAGAGAGAGAGAGAGAGAGGAGAGAGAGAGAGAGAGAGGAGAGAGAGAGAGAGAGAGAGTCCTTTATAGACTGGACAATCAAAGCAATCTCTCTCTCTCTCTCTCTCTCTCTCTCTCTCTCTCTCTCTCTCTCTCTCTCTCTCTCTCTCTCTCCTTCTCTCTCTCTCTCTCTCTCTCTCTCTCTCATGCAGTAGACACACAGGGAGGGGGTCTTGAAAGGAGGGAGGGGAAGAAATCGCAACGAAAGCACGATCAATAGATACAAAAAAAAAAGGAATGAGAAAAGAGAGAGAGAGAAGAGAGAGAGAGAGAGAGAGAGAGAGAGAGAGAGAGAGAGAGAGAGAGAGAGGAGAGAGAGAGAGAGAAGAGAGAGAGAGAGAGAGAGTTATCACTATAACAGTCCAAGGTAAAGAAAATTTTCCTGTAGAAACACTGAGGCAAAGTATCCGTAGGCAAAGTGTCCTTAGGCAAATTGTCCGTAGGCAAGTGTCCGTAGGCAAAGTGTCCGTAGGCAAAGTGTCCGTAGGCAAAGTGTCCGTAGGCAAAGTGTCCGTAGGCAAAGTGTCCGTAGGCAAAGTGTCCGGTAGGCAAAATGTCCGGTAGGCAAACTGTCCGTAGGCAAACTGTCCGGTAGGCAAATTGTCCGTAGGCAATTGTCCGTAGGCAAACTGTCCGTAGGCAAACTGTCCGTAGGCAAACTGTCCGTAGGCAAACGGTCCGGGTACCATTATTGAAATCCTCAAAAATTATGCAGTTACTATTACCATTATCATTATTATAATTATCATTATTATCATTCTCAGTATTGTTATTGTTATCATTGTTATTTGTATTATTGTTATTATTATTATTATTATTATTATTATTATTATTATTATTACTATTATTATTATTACTATTATTATTATCGCCATAATATTACGATTATCATTACATTTATCATTATCATTCTTATGATTATTATCATTATCATTATCATCACTATCATAAATAACAATAGTAGATGTAATGGTAGTTATTGTTGTTGTTATCGTTGTAAGGGGGGGGGGAAGAAAAACTGGAAAATTTTGCGGAATAGTACGTATAGGTGAAAAGATTGACAACAACAAGCATGTCCGAGTAACCTTGCTACAAGTTCTGGTTTGTCCGGTAAGCCAGGAAATGAAGCGTTATCTGAGTGCTGTGGAAAGACTCAAGCCCCATGTGCTGCCTCACTGCCCTCACCTTCCTTCGGTAGTCCTCGGGGGCGTCCAGCAGCATGTAATCCCTCAGCAACACGATACTCGTAAACATCACATGTATGCTAAGCTGTTGTGCATCTTTATAATCAAGAATTATATCAATTAAGAAGGTGACATTTAAAAAACAGTCTACAAGTAACTCTGCGCAGATCAGCGGAGTGAGCAGTCTTGTGATGGTCGCCTCCAGCCTCTCTATGGCCAGGATGATGCGCCGGGCGAAGAGCAGGGCGTCTGCCTCGTGCTGCGGTGAGGGGAGTGTCACGGTTCTGCAGGCAATCTCTTCAAAAATCTGTGAATTTTCACAGTATCCTTTTGAAAATGTTGACTCCTTACATGACTTTTCATTGTCTCTTATCTCTCTTCCGTAACTATTAGTGAGGCATGGACGTCCACAAGCCGTCATAGGGACGACCTGCGTAGGGGTAGGATCAACCCGCAGGTGTTCACAGGAGCCTTCGGGAATATGTTTCCCGTAGAGTTTTTCCAATGGGGTGAAGGCGGCGGCTAGCATGAAGGATAAAAGCCTGAATAAGGCGTAGTGAAGTATAGGGACAACAAATGTTATTGTTGCATTGTAAAATATTTTTAAAAAATCTGCTACCATTTCCAACCAAGAGGTACTTGAATGTAACTCAAAAGGCGCTAAGCACACTAAGAAGCAGAAAGGTAAGAATAGGTGGAAAAGGACACGCTTGTCCAGTTTGTTTTCCATGAATCTGCAAAGCTGTTTATCGTGTAGTTCCTGCAGGGCAGTCAAGGCCCTGGCGAGGTCACGGCTGCGCAAGAGGAAGTATGGCGGCAAGAGGAACAATAAGATAAGAAAACCAAGAACCATGAACACGAAGGCTACATTCTGCACTCCATTCTGCGATGCTATTGCCAAGGGGATAGTGATCAATATATATTGGCTGATGAAGAAGAACCACACTGCAATAATTAGAACGAGGCTGTACAACAGGAGGAACCAGCTGAAGGTAGGCTTTGCGCGTTGCCAGGAAAAGTGATACGGAAACAAACCGAACACACGCATAATGCCAACTATAAAGAATAGCATTTGCAATTTCTTCATGGTTGTGTCGCTGTATCTTGGCTGAAACAAGCCTTTTATCAAACTTATTCGCGGGTCTTCTTGTGTTACGCGATGTCTATCGAGGACTTTATCTGCGTTCAAAACCAAGAAGAAATGGTTCCTGATTCGTATTCTCGTCCACAACGCTTGATCTCGAAATATTGCCACGAGGTCCAGGACGGGAGCCGCGTTCTCTCCTGGTCGCCACTCAGCACTGGCGTTGAGTCAATACGATACGCAACTTTATGTGCCTCCGTTATCGGATATTCAAAAGACTGCATGACATGAGTCTTGCGCGGCTCTTCGTCGTCACACTTGCATGCCTGATGAGAGACGGCAATCCTGCTGGTCCCACAATGCTGTTGCTTTCATCCTGCTTACCAGAAAACGAAAAACATTGTTAGAAAAAAATCAAGCTTTGTAAAGTTTTTGAGGGAAACTGATTGATTTAACTGTACAGTTGGTACTGACATTATTGTTATTATGATCATGATTATCAATATCATTAGTTATAAATCATTAGCAATCTATTTATACATAAAGCATTATACACATACCAAGTTGACAGTGGTTTTCAGTTCATGTCTAACAACTCAAATAGCCGAAGACCAAATGATCTAAAAATTCCTATATGTAGAACGTCCCATGCACAGCGAAGCATTACGGTTAGGGGAGTAAAACTGTGGAATCGGCTGCCAGAAGATCTTAAAAACATCACCGATAGTAACATTTTCAAGTGTAAAATAAAGAAGAAAAAAATCGATCAATAAATCTATTCCTTGTTCATTCATGTGTATATTAGTTTTTTTGTATGCTTGTGTGTTTGTTAATATTAGCCTTTGTTTTTTGCCTTGTCAAGATTTGCGTATATCCTATTTGTATTCACTTTTATTCACATATTAATTTTGTATGTTATTAACTATTGCTTATATAATAATTATCTTTGGTAGTATTTTTTAAGGTAATGCGATTTATTATTTATATTATTTCTCGGGCCTATTATTTACCAAAAATGGGAAACTTTTTTTCGAAACAGGTCTGTTAAGAGCCCGGGGCTCAACAGACCAGCCTTAAAATTTTTATACATGTTATAAAGTTTTTACTGTATTGCTAAAGGACCAAATAAAGTATCAGTATCAGTATCTACCAACCATGCCCCCCTAAAGGGTTTAGAGAGAGAGAGAGAGAAAAGGGGAGAGAGGAGAGAGAGAGAGAGAGAGAGAGAGAGAGAAAAGAGGGGACAGAGGCCAAAACAGGCGGGACAGGCAACAGGCAGACAGGCAGACAGGCAGGCAGGCAGGCGGGCCGGCAGGCGGGGCAGGCGGGGAGGCGGGAAGGGCCCGACAGGAAACCCAGGCGGGAACAGACAGAAAAGCGGGAATATGCTGATTCAGGTTTGGATTATTGGAATAAAAGGGGTTGAAAAATTAATTATTTTTGTGGCAATTAGGAGCTAAAAAGTCTTTAAAAAAAAGAAATTTAAATTTTTTTATTCTATTTGGACTCAAAAAATCAAAACCCCCACAAGAAATGAAATAGTTTTGTGCTGTAAATGGGGGTTGGGTTTTTTCCCAAAAATGCTGGAAATAGGGATGGTATTTAAGTTTAAAAGGGGTGCTAGAGGCATGTATTGCCCCCGTTGTAAAAAGGTAAAAGAACAAAAGAACTATACTAACAACGAAATTGAAGAAAAAAGGGTTTACTTAGAAAACCCAGGAAAATTTTTTGGAAAAATTTTTTTGCTATAAAAATTTTAATCAAAAAAGCGGGGCCAAATATGGGATAAAGAGTTTGCTTTGGGAGGAAAGCATGGATTGATTGCGGGGTTGGGGAGGGGCGTGGTTTTAAGGGTTTTTGGGTTTAAAGGGGTTTTGATAAAGGTTTTAGGGGGAACCCGGGACTGGGCAAAAATTGATAAAAATTATAAAAATGCAGGTTTTAAAAAAATTTTTAGGGTTAGTGGAGGGCTACAAAAACTGTAAAAAGTATCAACCAAAAAAAAAAAAAAAAGTGTGTTTCAGGGTTGGGAAAAAATAGACTGGGAATGTTGGTCTGGGACGGGGTGCATGACTGTTTGCGCTGATGTTTGGCGATAGTGGGGTTTATGATTTTGATGATGAAAGGGACAGTGGTGGAAAAAAAAAAATGTGTTTCTTACATCTTTATTATTATGCATTGGGTATTTTGCATGTCGATTATATTGACCCTCGTGTCCCAGTTTTAAATCCCCCGCCCTTCAAAAGGTTAAACAGTAATATTTTTTAACGGTAATTTTTTTGTAGAACACCACCACACACACACACAAACCCCCACACACACACACACCCCACCCCACACACACACAAAACCCAAAACACACACACACCCCCAAACAAAAAACCAAAACCACACACCCAAAAAAAAACCCCCCACACCCCCAAAACACACCCACACACACAACACACCCCAAAACCCACACCCACAAAACCCCAAAACCCACACACACACACACACACAAACACACAAAAACACACACACACACACACACCACACACACACCCACAAAACACACAACACACACACACCCACACACACAACCCCCCACCCCACACAACACACACACACCCACACACCACCACACACACACACACACCCCCCACACCACACACACACACACACACACCCACACACAACACACACACACACCCACACCCAACACACAACACACACACACACCCCACCCACAACACACACACCACACACACACACACACACAAACACAAAACACACACACACACCACACACACACACACACACACCCACACACACACAAAACACACCCCAAAACACACACACCACAACACACACCACACACACAAAACACACACACCCACACACCCCACAAAACACACACACACACAAAACACACACCACACCACACACACACCCACACAAACACACACACACACACACACACACACACACACACCCCCCAACACACACACCACACACAAAAACCCCACCCCACACACACACACCCACCACACACCCCACAACACACACACACAACACACAAAAAACACACACACAACACCACACCCCAAAACACACCACACACACCCCCACCAAACCCCACACACACACACCCCAAAAACACACACCCACAACCCCACACACACACACACACCAAACACCCCACACACACACAACCACACCCCACCCCAAACCCTAGCACTTCTACTTTAACGCCCCTTGGTAATAAAAACCCTAACCCCCCTTTTAGCTCGATTTCTAACCTCAAAAAATTTGGTTTCCTAGGAGGGAGGTCTGAGTTTTCCCCGTACTCCCAGATTTTTTCTCCCCTTCTGATTTTTCAGTGTACTTTGCGTATAGGGGACCTTTACCAGGATATTTTTCGGGATTAAACCCTTTTAAAAAGTTTAAAATTTATCAATATAAAATTTCCCAATCCCCCATTTAAAATCCCCACCTTTTAAATTTATCTAAGTCTTTTTGCAAATTTTTACCCCAGACTGTGATCTAAATCCTACCCCCCTTTTTGTATCATAAAAAAAACTTGCTGATTTTCACTTCTAACCTATCTATGTCGTTGATGTAAATCAAAAAAAGTAATGGACCCAAAACAGACCTTTGGGTACCCCACTTGTTACCTGGGCCCCCCTTCAGATTTAGGGAAACCTTAATTGTAACCCTTTGGCCTATCACTTAGCCAAAACTAAACCAAAGAAGAAACCCTTTCCCATCCTTTTCCTGTGGCCTTAACCTTATTTAAAAGGCTCTATGTGGGAAAACCTTGTCGAATGCCTTACAAAAGCCAGGGATACTATATCAAATCCCCATCATTTTCTGCTGTGCATAAACTTTCCCATAAAAAACCCAAAAAATTTGTGAGACATGAAACTACCCTTAGTGAACCCATGTTTTGAACATTTAACCCCCTATGCTTTTCTAGGGTGGGTCTAAGTTTTCGGAATAGCAGGGTTTTCCCAAAATTTTCCCCACCCCCTGACGTCCAAAATAGGGGGCGATAATTTTAATTTAAACCCCCTATCACCCCTTCTTGGGAAAATGGGAAAATACATCTCTTTCCTCCCCATTTAAAGTCCCCTCCCCAATATTTAACCGATTTCCTTAAAATTATCCACTAACAACTCACAAAACCTCTTTTGGGATTCCCTTTTTAAAACCCCCGGGATTAAAAAATTTATTTTTACTGGTGCCTTTTAAAAATTTTTCATTTATCTATACCCCCTTTTACCATTTCCCTAGTTATCACAATAGCTTTGATTTCTCATTTATCCCCTTTCCCTAAACATCTGTTCACTATCAGGTTTCCCTTTAGCAATCTTCCCGAGTAATAAAAACTGAAAAAATAATCATTTAAAATTTTCCAAAATATTTTTCATCAGAACTTTTCAATCCCCCCTGCTTATCTTTAAAAGGGCCCACCAATTCCCCAGTCTTTGTCTTATAGACCAAAAAAATCCGTTAGGGGCTTCCCTTTCCTGGGCCCGCAACAAATCTCATAATTGTTTTTTTGCTGTTTTTTGTTAACTTTTTGTCCTGGGCCCTCACATTATACGGGTTTTCTGTTTTACCTAGCCCGGGCCCTTTTTAAAATAACTTTCAGGAAGAGTGACCTAAAAGTCTCTTTTATATCAACTATCATAATTTATTACATATAAAATAATTTTTATCAATTTTTGTGGGTGGAGAGTTTAGATTCCATATCATCACAAAAAAAAAAAAAATACACATACACAAAAACAATTTTTATTCAATGATAGGGGTTTGGGTATGTTTAACTTAACATTTTTACTTAACATTGACTTACAGTTAACATAGAGCCTCGTTTTTGATGTTTAAAATGTATTAACAATAAAATTTTATCCACCTATACTATACACCGTGGACCCTCCACTGGACCCTCCAATGAGAGCTTACACCATGGGTTACGGGCAGTGGATGCCGCCTCCCATTGACAAAAACCGCACCCTCTTTTGACAAAACAGAGAGGGTAGCAAATTTTTGAAGGGTGAAAGGCAGGGGTTTTTTTTGAAATTCAGGGCGGAGGCCTCAAAGCTGGGGGTGAGGCCTGACCCCGGGGGTTGAAATGCTGTCCTGCTGCCGTGTGGAAATCAGGTACATTCCTCCGGACGGGAAAAAGGGGGGCGGTCGTCCCTTTTGGAAAAGGGGAAAGGGGGGACCGTCGGACTGCCATTCCGCGGATTACACTGCCAGCGTACCAGGCAAGGTGCTTGCCCACTATTTCTGACAAGAATTCGCAGTCATCGGTAAGCATCGGGAGACCTCAGCACTGGGTTTTTCACGCCTGGTAAGTAAACAAGGGACCGATCCTAGCGTTCGTGTCCTGGGGGAAAACCCCCGACGTAGTTTCGACAGGGGATTTCCCGCCTATGTTGATCCAAAGAAGGGTTTTTGACTCTTTTGCATCTTGAGCACTCTGGATCTTCTGCGGATTTCGGGGGTTCCTACAAGGCTATTGGTTTGATAATGGTCTGATTTTTTGGGACTGGAGTGCTGTGAAGTGTGGGGCGGGTGTATCCACTTTTTTCCTGTGAATAAGGAGGAGGCAGGGTGGTCCTTGCCCCATCATTTTTTTTCAACGCTTGTATGGGGGTATTGGACAGGGTTGTAGATCAAAAGTGATTGGGGGAGCCCCCGTCGGCAACCCAAGATCACGATCTTTTTTTTTCCCCGATGATGCCTAACCCTTGCTGGTCGCGGGGAGGTCCCTGGGTGATGGCTTCGAGGCGCTTAAACGGGGAAAGCAAGTTTTTTGGGACTTGGGGTTTCCCTGGCTCAAAAAAGGTTGGGTGTTGGAGACCTACTAGATGAAGCATACAGTCTGTTCATGCGTGTGGCGAGGAACCTTGAGACTTGGAAAGTTTTTTCATACCTTTGGGAACGCATCCCCCTAATGACGGCGGGTCACGTCAAGAAGTCTTATGGGATTGATACCACGGGGTTTTGGGACTCCTCAGCGGGGTATTTGGCGTTGTGGTACCTGTGGGGAGGAGGAAAAGATCCGGATCTTCAAGTCGCTTTGAAAACCGTCTTCTCTTGGTTTTTTGAGGGCAGGACATAAATAGTGACTTGAAGAGACGAATCAATGCCTTTGGAATAAGTGTCTTTCGCAGAATATGGGGGTAGCTGGGGGGATACGTGTCAAAAACAGCGATTGCACCTGAACGAATCGAGGCCTATTACCCGCATAGTCCGTCAGCGCCAACTTCGGGCATGTGGCCCCTGTACCCCCAAACCGATCCCTTCCCCCCGGGTTGTATCTGTAAGAGACAATCCGGCGTGGAGGAGGGCCCAGGGGCCCCCACAAGGGTCGTGGCTGGGGGAAGGTTTTATGTTTCTTTTTCGAGATTTTCTTGGGATGGGGAAAGGAGCCTGCAGGGGGAACTCGCGCGTTGGTGACCCCTGGGAAGGGGGGTCGTAGGGTGGGGGGAGGCGAGCGCCCCCCCGGGTAAAGCCCCCATGATTGTTTATTTTATCTTCAAAAATTTTCGTACATCTTCAATATCAATAGGCTCGATTGGTAAACTGTTTTTGCGTGTAGCGTCCCTGCATTCGGTCAGCGGTTCGAGCCCCCATTTTCGTCCTGGCGTGGTGGCGTTTTTTGTCAGTCAAAAACCCTTTGCTTTGGTATTTGAAAAGTTTCTAGATGGATCAAAGTATTTATTTTTATGTGCTACTTGGGCTTTGTATACGCAAGGGGAAAGTTTACAATAACATATAAATGTGCTGATCAAAAATACGTTAATTAATAAATGCGTTAATAAAACCCATATGAAAGATTGTGGGGGATTTTTTTGTAAAAGGCCGCTACCGTTTTTTTGCCGGTACACAATACAAAGGACTGGAAAAGAGCAACTGCAACACTTAAATGCAACGGCCTTGTAGCTTCCTTTTTTTTCTTATGTTACTTCACCTCCCGCCCATCTTTTTTTGTTTAACTTTTAGATTCCAGGGGTCCCCAAAAACCTTCGTTAAAATCGACTCTTTTAGAAGGCCGTTTTCATTTTTTCGACCCCTAAGTTCATAAAATTATCAAAAACAAAAAGTAAATAAATACAGTACTACTATTTTTTAAGATTCTATCCCTGCGGGAGCTGTGGTTTGTGGTGAAAAGGGAAGTTTTGTCTTTTCACAAACACAGGCCTTGACCCTCACCCCACCAAAAAGGGTCAACAACCATACGAAAAAACTGTCCTACTATACCGGTACCCAATAGCAAGAAAAAAAAAAAAAAAAACATACTAGGTGCTAAATAATATTAGATTTTCATAAATTTTATTTTTATTTAGAAGGTGGCCAATCAGGCCACTCGATAATTAATTAATCAGAAAATTTGGCTCAGGCCACTTGATGATTTGGAAGGGGGGGTTTTGGGTCAAACCCCCTTGATGATTGAAAGGGGGTTTGGCTCAGGCCACTCGATGATTTGGGAAGGGGGTTTGGGTCAGACCACTCGTGATTGGAAGGGGGGGCTCAAACCCTCTGATGATTGGAAGGGTGTTTGCTCGGGCCCCTCTGAATATTGGAAGGGTGTTGACTCAGGCCCCCTCTGATGATTTTAAGGTGTTGATCAGGTCACCAAAAGGCGGGGAAAGTGTATAATCAGGCCCTCAGGAATTGGAAGGGTGTTTTACTCAAACCTTTTTTTACTGGAGGATGTTGATCAGGGCACTCTGATGATTGAAAACGGTAGGGTCAGCCACTCTGAGATTGGAAGGGGAAGCAGCTCAAGCCACTTTAAGACGGGAAGAGTAAAATCGGGGGACTCTGATGATTGGAAGGGGTTGGCCAGGGCCCCTTGATGATTTGGGAAGGGAAAACCGCTCAAGCCATTTTTTATGACGGGGAAAGTTTATACTCAGGGACCTAATGATTGGATGGAGGGTGACGGACCCTTCCATACCAAGCAACTCTCGACAGGGAACATCAACTTTCCCCAGCCCCGAATTTTGGGCACCCTTTTTTGGGCCCCTCCACGCCGGATTGGCCTTAAGATACAACCCCGTGGATTTTTTTTTAAAATTGGTTTTTNCATGACCCCGCATAAACCATGGTATACATTTTTATACAGGATATACTGTTATCTTCGGAAATGTTTTGTTCTATAAGATTATCAGATAAAACACAGTAAAACACATTAAATAAAGGTCATTATGAGACTCTGAAGAAATATGCATGAACTTACAATTCACTTAAACACGTAGTCATGTAAAACTTTGTAGGACAACTTATAAGATGGAAGATATCTATAGAAGCAGAATTTTATTAGCTTTCCATTGATATTTTTAGTTTTCTGATAAATACAGTAGTACCACGCAAACATTAGCGTTAACTAAATAAATCGCCGCGCCGGCGAATATCAATATTAGTAACATTTCAATATTACATATCAATATTAATAAGTATTCCCCTCAACGAGCGTTTTCTTTGCCTTTGTTAGTAAACAGACTCCACCTCACAAACAGACACTTGCCCACACGACACGTGTCGTGTCGCGTGGGCAATTCAATTTCGTACAGAAATGTCCTGTGAGCAGGACAAAGAAAGATTGCATTCTTTCTTTGTCCTGCTCACAGGACATTTCTGTACGAAATTGAAGGCCTCATATATCATATATGCTCAAAACCATACCTATAACTGTCGCCGATAGGAATTCTCGCCGATGTCGGCGAGTGTTTCACTTCGTGCCCCCCCCCCCCTTTTGTTGATAAATAAAGACGGATTTGTTGTCGTAAGACGCCTGGACATGCCTTTGTTGATCAAGTCAATATTAGTAAGTATTCCCCTCAACGACCGTTTTCTTTGCCTTTGTTAAACTTGCCTAATTTTAAATTTGCTTTGCCTAATTGCAAACGGACGGCTTTTCGTAAACAGACACTTGCCCACGCGACACCGGACAAGACAAGTCCGTGGAGAGCGCGCCGTGGTATGCAGGACTTTTCGTCGTGAGTCACAGGACACGACCACGGCGCGTCCCTACTGTCAGTTATAGTCCGGTGGCCACACCCCATATTTAGGCCGAACCTTTGAATTTGTGGTGCATAATTGTTCTTTGCGGATTTTGATAGCCTGAAACCTCTAATTTTAGAATCTGTCGGGTGCAACTTTTGCATCCTTGAGCATCTTGCAAAAATGACGACTGAAGATAGGAATGGGAATCACTGTTTGGGACTGAAAATTTGAGGTAGGGGTCATAATAAACGGGCATAGATCACACATGTACAAACCTTTGACAATGTTTTTACTACCAAAATGTTTGTATTGATTAGCTTTATCACCTCAAACTAATGATATATGAATTTCGTCAACATTAAGGTCATAGGAGGGCAAAAGGTCACAATTTTTGGCGTGAAAATGAAAAAATTATTATGCAAGATATGGGCTAGTTTACTTCAGATCTATGGAGAAAATGAATGGAGAAATCCTGGAGCGACATGAAAGGCGAGCATGTCCAACGTCATACAAAGGGAATCTAGAATGACATGTGGACTGATATGTATATAGAGACGACATTTATGCGATATGGACATGGGCCACGCGGTCTCACAGGCTTAACCATGAACCAGTCTGTTGTTAGTCGTTGGGCACTTAGCTTACATACATGAAGCCGGTTACTGAAAGACGTAGCAGAGATGAAGAACAGAAACTACAAAGATGACCAGAGGCACAAGGAGGAGATGCCGTCCCGAATCGCATATGATGAAAAGGACAGGACGGCTGTGCGTGAAACGCTGAAGTTGTGCATTCATCCACTAAAGCCTGATGAGCATCCTCAGGGACTTGTCAACATTGTAACCGGAAGGATTAATCCAGAGACGGTGAATGTGGAAAATGCCCAGACCATTGGAATCCAGCAAAGACAAGCGATTGAATCAAGTTGGCCAGAAGGATTCCACAAGCCGATTGTAAACCGAGTCAAAACCATGGTCGGAAATCAAGCAAAGAGAACACATACCACTGATAAAAAGGGACAGATGGACTGTCAACTAATCTTCTCAAGGCTGATGATATTAATATAGTATCGAGACATTGATGTAAATTCAGTCATGGGATATGAGCTGGCACCTCTTCCAACGTCGCTCTTTGATGACACAAAGGACCAACCTGAAATGAGAATAGCTAAACCCAAAGCTACGCTCAAGAAGACTCTCCAAGTGGAACATTCCTCCAGGACATTCACAAGCCACACAGATGCAATATATATAGGTGGATGTGCAGCAATGTGGTTAGTTCACTGGCCAACGAAGGGAGTTGTCAATGATTATGTGAATGCCTTTGTAGATTATGTGCTTTCCAAGATGACCGTTTCGAGCAACGTATTTGTAGTGTTTGACAAATATCACTAGAAAAGCATCAGGAGCAGCACAAGGGCTGCACGATCTGCTGGAGTGCAGCATTGCAAGGAACATGTCATTACGCTGACAACGCCAATTCCCTCCCGAGACGTTGTTCTCAATGTAGCACACAACAAGGAGCAGCTCATTGAGAGGATCACTGAGGAACTTCTAGATAGAACGCAAGGACTCCGGTTACCAAACAGACTTGTTGTCACAGGGAAAGCTGATACTCCTGTTGAAGTCTGGCAAGGTGTACGAGTGGAGAGATCAGATTTGCAAACTAACCATGAGGAAGCAAACGTCATCATTCCACACCAGGTTGTCCAGTTTGTTTCTAACACCAGAAAGGCTATTAAAGTAATCTCAGATGACACAGACGTGTTTGTATTGCTTGTATATTACTACTACTACTGTCAACTCTCTGCATGCCTTGTTATGGAATCGACTTCTCCTGAAAGGACTTCAGTGAACATTGGAGACACCGTAATAAAACACCAGGCTATTGTCCCACAGCTGCTGGCAGCACATGCGTTGACAGGATGCGACACAGTTGGCTGCTATTTTGGAATTAGAAAAATCAAAGCAGTAAAAGACCTAAAGGCTGGATATAAACTGGACAGCATAGGACAATCTGAAGCCCAAAACGAGACAATAATTCGAGAAGCAACCCAGTTTATTGCAGCATGCTATGGAGAGAAAGTTTGACCAAATGACAGCATGTCAGATATCCGATACAGACATTAGATCTCCAGCATGGGTAGAAAAAGTGTTGCGTCAGTTCACCAACTGAAGACTCTTCCTCCTACAAGTGAAGCGTTTGTCGAGAACGTGAAAAGGGCACATTTTCAAGCATGCATTTGGAGGTCGGCACTGACTGGCGAGGCACCAGATATGGACCCTCTGGAGAACGGCTGGGTATTTGATGACGATTTCGGTGTATTAATGCCAGTGACCCTCCCACCACAAACGGAAATTGCTCCAGCAGCTGTTATGAAGTTGATCCAATGTGGCTGCTCAAGCGAAACACCATGCTCAACTGAGAGGTGTGGATGTGTGGCTGGTCAGATGTCCTGTTCTGCTTTTTGTCGCTGTCGAGCAGAAAGAAGAACATGTCGGAATCGCTGGACATTGCTGAAACAACGGATAGAGGATGCCAATGACTCGGATGAAGATGAAAGTAATGATGAGGATGACAGTGATGACTGATGTGTTTGATTATATGAGAGTTTCCTCATTGGACACTACTGCAATAGATCTCGTCTCTAAGACACTTGTGTATTTTGTTATGTTCTAGTGGGAATAGATTAGCTTAATCCCATGGATTCATGAAATTCTGTGGATATAAAGCTGATTATTCTCTGTAAATATGTTAATGTATACGCTACCCATTTTTGCGGCCATCCTAGATTGGGTATTCAGAAATATTGTTATTGTACTTTTCCCAGTCTAATTGGATGGTTTAATCTTATTTTTTTTTTATGTATTATTAGTTTAACAGACCGTCTATTTTTCAGACCGTATAAATAAAAGTGTCTATTGTAATTTCATTGGTGTTATTGTATTCCTTGACCACAAAAACTTATGGTTAGACACCAAAATGACTGTTGTAAGTCAAATATTAAGGAAGTTGTCAATATAAAACCATTACTACGTTGGTGTATTATGTATATTAGCCGCCTTTTGGAAATTTCTAAAAATGCTCAAGGGTCCCAAATAATTGCACCCGACGGTTTTCTTATTAATGGCACACTCAGTGTAAAAAATCCCCCAGAGAATTTTGCACCACAAATTCCGGGGTTCCACCCCCAGGTGCGGGGAATATTAGCCCATTCTTTCATCATGGAATTGATATAAAATATATTAGGATTTAAAATCATTATATTATCATCATTATTATTGCTTCATTTTTACATTTTTGCGGGGCTATCATTTTACTTTTTTATTATTATCATTACTTTTTTTTTTGGGTTATTACAATATTATATATAAAAAATAACCATTTGTACATTTTTAATATATTATTTTTAAAATAATAAAAAAAGTAAATTTAAAAAATTTAAAAAGTATAATTTTATTATTTATTTATTTAATTAAAATATTGAGAAAACCATTGGAAGGGTTTTTTGTACAAAAAAAAACCCCCCGTTTTTTTTTTTTTTTTTTTCTTCTCCCCTCCCTTCTCTCCCTCCCTTCCCCTCTCCTCTCTTCTTTTCTCTCCCCTCTCTCTTCCCCTCTCTTCTATCTCTCTCTCCCCGCCTCTCTCCTCCCCCTTCCTCTCTCCTCTCTCCCCCCGTTTATCTCTCTCTCCCCCTCCTCTCTCTTCCCTTCTCTTCTCTCCCCTTTTTTGTCTCCCCTCTCTTTTTTTACTCTCCCTCCCCCTTCCCTCCCCTTCTCCCCTCTCTCCTCCCCCCTTTTCCCCCCTCCTCTCTCTCTCTCTCTCCCCTTCTTTTCCCCCCCTCTTCCTTTTCTTTTTCTCTTCCTTTTCCTTTTTTCCTTCGACCCCTTTCTCTCCCCCCTTTTTCTACTTTTTCTTCCTTTTTCCTCTCTCTCTCTCTCTCCTCTCTTTTCTCTCACCTCTCTTTTTCCTCTTTCCTTTCCTCCTCTCTTCCCTTCCCCCTTTCCCCATTCCTCCTTTCTCTCTCCCCCTTTTTGGTTTCTTCCGTTTTTTTTCTTCTTCTCTCTCTCTCTCTCTCTCTCTCTCTCTCTCTCTCTCTTCTCTCTCTCTCTCTCTCTCTCTCTCTCTCTCTCGCTCCTCTCCTCTTCTCTCTCCCCTCTCTCTCTCTCCTCCCCCTCTCTCCTCTTCTCTCTCTCTCTCTCTCCTCCTCCTCTCTCCCCTCTCTCCCCTCTCCCCTCGTCCTCTCTCTCCCCTCTCCCTCTCTCTCTCTCCTCCCCTCTCTCTCTCTTCCTTCCTTCCTCTCTCTCCTCTCTTCTCTTTTTCCTCTCTCTCTCTCTTCTCTCTCTCTCTCCTCTCTCTCTCCCCTCTCTCTCTCTCTCTCTCTCTTCTCTCCCCCTCTCTTTTTTTCTCTCTTCTCTCTCTCAGCCCAAAAACTAAACCCGGCTTTGGTCTGGGTTTAAATATTTTTTACGGTTTCCTGTTCGATCTGGGAATTAGATAGGTACCAGAAAATAGGGGTTGGCGCCCGCTTCTGGGGAAAGGAAGTTAAAATTTTCTTTATGCCCTACTTAATGATCCCTTCTGTGGGGGCGTAACCAAGGGATTCTCCTTCCGAGTGGGGGGCCTTTCCTCTGGATGACAGCTGGGGGAAGATCTCCCCATGGGGGGGCCCGGGCGCAAGGAACGTCGGGACCTGCCTAGAGAGACGGGTTCCAAAAGGGGGAGTGGGAAACCCCAGACGTTTAATTGTGTTCTGTTTGTTTTTGCCCGTATGTGTGGCGGTGGTGGATTTTATTTGTGGACCTAGTGATGGGGTTTTTCCTGGGCACGGCAAACCCCTGGGGGGCCCCACTACCCCCCCACAACTTTACGAATGGGGAAGAAAAGGCCCTTGCCGGGCACCAGGCGTGACGGAAAAGGCCTGCCAGAGGGGCCCCGGGTGATTTTTCCCCCCAACTCTATGCGAGTTTTTGGGGTTTTTCCAAATTTGAAAGCGGGCTGTAGCCCCAAAAACCCTAACCACATATGGGAAAATTTCTCAAAAAATCGCCAAATTGTGACTCTCGCACAAAGTTCCCGAAAAACCCCCAAAAAAACAAAACCGCCCTTAACAAAAATTTTAAGTGTTCAAGAGAAAAAAGGGGACAAAATTTTCCCAAAAAATGGAAAATGAAATGGGGGCCCCGGGGGTGGGGAAAAATGCAAGACGATCCTCCCCTGCAGGACACAGCACCACGCAAAAGGGTTTAAAGGGCAAATGGGGTGCAGGGAGGAGTGCGGGAGGAGGCGGGGAAGCATCCCAGCAAACTTTCAGGGAGGGGCCGGCATAAAAATTAGTGTCGGAAAATCACAAACGGCATTTTGGCATTGAGTGGGGCAAACCGTAAAAATTTTATGGGGGGGCCTGGCTGCGGCCCGGGGAATTTGTTGCGTACATGTTTGCCCCCCGGTCCTGTTTTGGGTTAGGGTTTAGGGTTTCTGTGTCAAAACTGTGTCGGAAAAAACCGTAACCCAAAATTTATTGCCACTACTGAGCCAAAACGGGCCGAAAGCATCTATTCTGCCTTTAAGGGGGCCAAACACAGAAACTGCATCGTTTTCCCCAAGCAAGCCGATTTAGCATCCAAATGTCCCCATAAGCGGGCCTACACAGCAACTAAATCGTCCAAGCAGGCCGATTTAGCATCCAAAAAATCCCCACAACAGGCCGACTTAGCTTTTAAATAGTGCCAAAGCAGGCCAAACTTAGCTTTTGGGAATAGTCCCAAAAAGGGGGGCCCAATATAGCAGCTGAAAAAGTGCTCAAGCGGGGCCAAAAAAAGCACTGAATCGCTTTCCGGGTTCCCAAAGGCCGGTGTAGCACGCCGACTATTTAACCCGCCACGACTGCCCCACGTACGACAGATGAAAATCCACGGGGAAAACATTGACCACGCCTCCGGACCGAACATTATCGCCCAGATTCGCTTATTTTACCTAAATTTTCTACAAAACTTAACCCCAAAACCTACCCAAAAATTTTAAAACCAAAATCTAAAAAAACCCCAAAACCAAACCTTTAATTTAAAAACCCAAAAATTTAACCATTTATTTTTAATGATAATAGCAAGGTATTTGGGTTTATTTAAAAGTTTGATTGGGTTTAAATTTGGGTTTTAAGTTTGGGTTGGTTTAGTTTTGGATTTGGGGTTTGGTTGGGTTTTAAGATGGGTTTTGGGTTTTAAGTTTTGTAGACTTATTTAGGTTAAATAAGCAATCTGATGATATGTTCTGGGCCTGGAGGCGGGGCCCAAATTTTTTTCCTGGGGGGCGTCACCCTGCAGCGGGGTGCGTGGGGTCGGGGCCCAGGGTACTATCCGGGCAGGGCAGATTTCGGCGGGCAAAGGCCCCATTTTTAAAATAAACCACAGTTTGTGAATGGAAAACCTTTTTGCCAGGTTTGAAGGGTTTTTCCCAACTTTTAAACAGTATGGGGCAAAGGACCAATAGGCCATAGTGCAACAAAAAATTTAAAAATTATCATATTACTTCAAATTAAGCCATAATCATCAGTCTCGGGCAGTTTTATCAGCTTGCCTGTGGTTGAGGCAGTCGGGGCATGGCAGTAAGCAATCCATTCACAATGTGGGGCCCAAAACCCCATCAGGCCGATGCTAAAAAGTATAAAATACTGAAATTTAAACAAAAGAAATTTTTTAAATATAAATAAAATTTTTTCAAAAAAAATATAATCCCTGTATTTTTAAACAAAAGTAAAAAAAAAGGCCCAGACAAATGTGGAAAAAATTTCTATTAATGAACAGACAAATAACGAAATAAATAAACAAAAAAAATACATGAATGAATAAATAAATAAAAAAATAAATCAAAAAAATTATATACAAAAAATTTAAATAAAATTTATTTATATATATATATATAAAATATATATATATTATATATTTTTATATATTTTAATTATATATATATATATATAATATATATTTTTATATATATAAATATATTATATTATATATATAAAAATTATAATATATATTTTATATATATAAAATTTTACCCATAACGTATAGTTATAAAGGGAAGCCCTCTTATGGCTTAATGGGAGCGGCATCCTGCTCAGGGCACTTTTCCCTGAACTATGAAACTATATTGGAAAAATTTCATGTATTTTGGATGCTGCAAATCAAAATTAGGGAACGCCGGGGAAAAAAATTTGGATAAGAAATCATCGATCGTCAAACCCCTCATAAGACATTTTTGGGAAAATCTGACTTTTTAAACAAAAAAAAAAGGGAAAAATGTACCCCGGAAAGTCTATCAAATCTCTGAAAATTGGCTAGGTTGGGTTTAAAGGGAAAAAAAAGGTTACCGAAAGCTCGGGAAAATTATCGGGTTTTTCCCCAAAACCACTGAGAACTTATACCCCCCAGAGGGGTTAAGTCTCAACCCCTAGTAAATCGGATAAATAAGAATTTCCCCCCATCTGTAAAATGTGCAGGGGGCTGTCCCCGTACAGCAAGCCATGGTGCCTCTTCTGTTTTTATTAAAGTACCATGGGCCCTGCTCCCATGTTGGTGCCTTTTTCACCCCTAAAAGGCTTTTTATCCAATTTCTCAAAAAGAAAACTAAGATTAACTTTTTATGATCCCATGCACTGTTTATAAGTTTACATAACTCTTTGCAGAATTTTTTTATTGTTCTATCGGGGCCCAAAAATCCCCTTTACAAAAAAAATTGTTCCCAAACCCGAAAACACTTTAATTACACCTTACAATACAAAATAGACCCCAATTTGGGACGTAGAGGATGGAGACCCCTTCGGGCCCTGCCCCCCCACCCCCTTTTCCCAAAAAAAAAAATAGACCAAAATATTATTTTAGATAGCACCCAATATATATTTTATATATAAAATATAATATATATATTATATAATATATATATTATATATATATTTTATATTTATATATATATATATATTTTTATAATAATATTTTATATATATTTATATATTTTATATAAAATATAATATATATTATATATAATAAAATTTTATATATATTTATATATAAATTTATATATTTTATAAAATTATATATATATATATATAAAAATATAATATATATATATATATATCTTTTATATATATATATATAATATTTATATATTTTTTTTTTTTTTTTTCCCACCCCCTATTTCACCTATTTCTGCACTTTCGGGGTGTCGCCCTAAACTAAAATTTACACCCCTACCAAACCCATACGCAATGCATCTTTACTTTTTCCAGAAGAATCGGGCCCGTGTTTTAAAATAAACCCCAACCCAAAACCCGGAAAATTGTTTTTCGTTTGCCTAACCCCGAAGCAAAAGTAAAGGAAAAATAATGCAAAAAAGAAAGGCCCTTTTTCCCATTTTTTTTTAAAAGACCATCATTTTTAACCACCAGAAACATAGGGAAAGAAAAATTTTAAACCAAAATATCAATTAATGGTTAAAAATAACCCAAAAAATCTTAGAAATTTTCTAATGGTCAGATTTACAAGTTTTAAGGCAGTTATAACCCAGTGCCTTGTAAGGGGATCAAAAAATGCGTTTAAAAACCCAGGCGGTGTTGCTTTTTTAAATTTAAAATGACAGTTAAAAATATGACGCATTTTTAAAAAAAAACACTTTTTAGACGGGGTTTTTACGGAAAAAAAAAAATCCCCCTTTGTAAAAAATATCAAAAAATAACCTAATGAAACCTTTAAAAAACTTAATCAAAACCCCCAAAATAACCCCCAACTTTTGCCCTTTCCCTTAAAAATAACCTAACTTAGGGCCCTTTCTCTTAACTAAACTAACTTGCCTTGCCTTTAAAATAACCTAGCCTAAGAAAAAAATTTTAAAGTTTTTAAACATTTTTATTGCTACTTTTTACACCGTTTTTCACACTTTTAAAACTTTTTTATGTTTGCCCTTTTTCAAATTTTATGATGATTATAATGGTATGGGGTTGCAAACCCGCCCTTTACAAGCAAAGCTTTTTGGGGAAAGGGTGGAAATCCCCTAGAGAGGGAAAACACACATCTATAGAAACAGTAGAAAGGTTTAAAAAACTGAATCCAGCCAGTCCGTTCTAAAAATTAGCCCCCTAGGGTCAGTACTGCTGAACCCAAAAGGGTACTCGGGGCATCCATTCATCACAATCAAACCGGGGAAAAACTGCAGTTTATACAATTCCTCTTTTGACCAAAATTTTCCTGACATGATGGGGGGGTGCGGCCCCCTTCCAGCCCCCCCCCCCCCCCCGCTATTTAAATAACCTTTAAAACCCGGGCATTGATTATTTATCCTATTTTAACCTCGCTGGGTCGCTGAGAGGGGGGTGGGGGGAAATTTTGCCCCCCCAGGGCCCCCATGTGTTTTTTATCTCATTTCCGTCGGGTTTAGGGAATTAAAAAATGCTACTAATTTTCCGTTCTAAAAATTGAGGACGGTTTAACTCGTGCCTTGTAATGCTTTTAAAAGCATTACATTTAAAACCCCAAACACCAATAAAAAATCTTCGCCAAAAAGCCTTTTTTACTTTAAATCCCTGAAGCGGTACAATTTAAGTCCTTTCCCCCCCTTATTTTTCGGGGGGTTTTCCCCCAGACCTTCACAGATCACTTGTGATACCCCCTAAAACGTAATTAAAAGTGGAGGAGAGCGGGCCCCTTTACCCCCCCTCCCCCCTAAAAAAGCCCCCCTGAACCCCTCAAAAAAAATTTTCTTGGTAAATATTAAAATTCTACCCTCACTAAACCTAACCTAACCTCAATTTTAACCTAGCCTAACCTCACTATAAAACCCAACCTAACCCTTTCTAATAAAACCCCCCGGGGAAAAACCCCAAAAAAAGGGATTACTAACCTTACCTCAATATAACCTAAAACCCAACCTGGTAAAATTCTGTTCCCCCGAATTTAAATCTCGCTAGGAGGTTTTTGGTAAGGTTTGGTAAAATTATAAATTTAGGTTAGGTTAGTAAAATTATTTTGGGGGGTCCAGAGGATGGGGGGATTTTTGGGGGGGCAGGGGGGTTTAAGGTGGGATTTTCCCTACTTTTTATTTACGTGTTTTAAAGGGATTGAAATGACCTGTTAAGGTCTGGGGAAAAAAAAACCAAAATAAAAAGGCGGGGGCAAAAAACCCAAATTTATCTGATTAAAGGGCAAAGTTCTGAGGCTTTTAATTTAAATCTTGTCTATATATTTGAGCATTTTTCATCCCTTAAGGGTTTTCCCCCCCAAAACCCCTTTTCCCACGCCTTTATAAATCTTTGTGGAGTAGAAAGAAGTCGATTCCCCCACCTTAAAGGCCCGTAAGAGCAGTAAATGTACGCCGCGAGAGCCCCCGGGCCCCCCCTTTCCCCTGGTAATATTTTTGAATATTGGCTTTTGAGACAACGCCGTCAAAAACGGGGGGGAGTGGCCAAAAGCCCGGGTACGATTCAGCCACCTAAAAAATCAACAAAATTTTCCTTAATCCGAGCTTTTAACCCCATTTTAAGTCCCTTTGGGCCCCGGGCCCTTCAGTCACCCCCCACTTAATATTATCCTTTGGGCCCCAGTCAAGGGAAAACTGTGTTGGGCCTTTTGAATTTATCAATTTTGGCCCCATAACATTCCCGCTGCGGGGCCACTCGGCTTCATCCGATTTTTCCGAAACCATTTGCCCCGCCGCCGGTTTTCCCTCGTACCCCGGGACAAGCCGGGGCACCCGGCCCGGGATAGCCCCTGTTTTGCTGGGGGTGTTTTTCCCTCCTGCAGGGCCAAACCAAGTAAAAGGGGTGAAAAATTAACGAGAATCACATCACAACTGAGTCCCGGGCACAGGGACCCCGGGAAGGGGGAAGAGGCCCAAATGCTTGGCGCGGGCGAAACCTCCCCACAATGCCTTGACCTTTATGAACGGCTGCCGACAGGAAACCCCCGCGTGGTAACCCCCGGGGGTGGCTTTGTAGGGGGGGGCCCAGGGGACCCCCCCCCCCCCCCCCCCCCCCGACGTAAAGCCCCCCAAGTATTTATTGATTGACAAGCCTAGGACTTTGCTAAAGTTCGCACATCTATTCACAAAGTTGTTATTATAGGGCTACCAAAATAGTTTTTTTATGATACATACATATCAAAAAAAAGGGCTAATTTTTTCTATAAACTTAATATTATTTGCAATTGTTTGTTTTTTTAGAGGGTAATTCCCCAAGCCATAGTGATTTTTACCGGGTGCAGCTTGTGTTGGGCGAAGCCACCCCCCCGGGGGGCGGGTCCCCAAAACCCCCAGCTAACCTCCGGTACCCCCTTCACTGTTCGGGGGACAGGGGGTCGGGTTTTTGAAGACCACCAATCTATCTTCGCTCCCCCGGGGGTCGAGCCCGGGACTTCTCAGTTTTGAGCCGAGCGGGACTAACCCTGCAAATATGGGGCAGATAAAATATTTCTGGGCACCCACTTCGCTTAGCATAAGACCCGTGGAACAAAGTTTCCCCAAAAAGTGTATAACTACTCCTAATTATTGTCGGATTCAGAAATCCAAATCATTCGAAATCCAAGTAGTGCTGTCAAAATCAATGGGGTTCTGTTAAACAAACTTTTTGCATAGAACAAGCCCTTAATGAGTAATTCACGTAATGAGTTAATTGGCTGGAACGTGGCTCGCTGTCACGTTCCAGCCGCAAGAACTGAGCCAAAAGCAAAGGGGCCAGAGGCTGGACGTCTATACTTGATTGACAGCGAGCGAAGCTCGCTGTCGCTTACCATAAGACCCGTGGAACCAAATTTCCGCCAAAAAGTGTATAACTACTCCTAATTATTGTCGGATTCAGCTGAAATTTGACATGCAAGTAGTGCTGTCAAAATCAATGGGGGTCGTCAGAATTTTTTTTTTGCGTAAAACAAGCCCTTAATGAGTAATTAGCGTAAACTACTCCTAATTATTGTCGGATTGAGCTGACATTCGACATCGAAGTAGTGCTGTCAAAATCAATGGGGGTCTGTAAAACAAACTTTTTGCATAGAACAAGCCCTTAATGAGTAATTCACGTAATGAGATAATTGGCTGGAACGTGGCTCGCTGTCACGTTCCAGCCGCAAGACGCAAGAACTGAGCCAAAAGCAAAGGGGCCAGAGGCTGGACGTCTATACTTGATTAATTACCGTTTAATTAAAAATATTAAAAACAATTAAATAATTGGCAGCGAGCGAAGCGAGCTGCTTCTTACCATAAGACCCGTGGAACCAAGTTTCCGCTAAAAAGTGTATCAAGTATAGACGTCCAGCCTCTGGCCCCTTTGCTTTTGGCTCAGTTCTTGCGGCTGAAACGTGACAGCGAGCCACGTTCCAGCCAATTAACTCATTACGTGAATTACTCATTAAGGACTTGTTCTATGCAAAAAGTTTGTTTTACAGACCCCCATTGATTTTGACAGCACTACTTGGATGTCGAATGTCAGCTCAATCCGACAATAATTAGGAGTAGTTTACGCTAATTACTTATTAAGGGCTTGTTTTACGCAAAAAAAAAATTCTGACGACCCCCATTGATTTTGACAGCACTACTTGCATGTCAAATTTCAGCTGAATCCGACAATAATTAGGAGTAGTTATACACTTTTTGGCGGAAATTTGTTTTTGGAAATTCAACGGACCCCCGTTGATTTTGACAGCACTACTTGCATGTTGAATTTCAGCTCAATCCGACAATAATTAGGAGTAGTTTATGCTTATTACTCATTAAGGGCTTGTTTTACGCAAAAATTTTCTTCCGACGACCCACATTGATTTTGACAGCACTACTTGCATGTCAAATTTCAGCTCAATCCAATAATATTTAGGAGTAGTTATACACTTTTTGGCGGAAACTTTGTTCCACGGGTCTTATGGTAAGCGACAGCGAGCGAAGCTCGCTGTCAATAACTACTCCTAAATATTGTCGGATTGAGCTGAAATTTGACATGCAAGTAGTGCTGTCAAAATCAATGGGGGTCTGTGTGAAAAACGTTTTGCGTAGGACAAGCCCTTAAAGAGTAATTAGCGTAAACTACTCCTAAATATTGTCAAATTGAGCTGAAATTTGACATGCAAGTAGTGCTGTCAAAATCAATGGGGGTCTGTCAAACAAACTTTATGCGTAGAACAAACCCTTAATGAGTAATTAGCGTAATGATTTAATTAGAGCTAAATAAACTTCGGTTTTACAATAACTTCTGTTGCTTGTTGTAGACTTCTGTAACTTCTGTAGATTAGGTATTTTAAAAGTACTTTGAGGTCGCTGCCACGTTCCAGCCGCAAGAACTGAGCCAAAAGCAAAGGGGCCAGAGGCTGGACGCCTATACTTGATGGTAAGCGGCAGCGAGCGAAGCGAGCTGCCAATGAATTTAAATATATAGCTAATTGGCAGTAAGCGAAGCGAGCTGCTGCTTACCATAAGACCCGTGGAACCAAGTTTCGCCAAAAAGTGAATAACTACTCCTAAATATTGTTGGATTGAGCTGAAATTTGACATGCAAGTAATGCTGTCAAAATCAATGGGGGTTGTCGCAAGAAATTTTTTTGCGTAGGACAAGCCCTTAATGAGTAATTAGCGTAAACTACTCCTAATTATTGTCGGATTGAGCTGAAATTCGACATGCAAGTAGTGCTGTCACAATCAATGGGGGTCTGTGCAACAAACTTTTTGCGTAGAACAATCCCTTAATGAGTAATTCACGTAATGAGTTAATTGGCTGGAACGTGGCTCGCTGCCACATTCCAGCCGCAAGAAACTGAGCCAAAAGCAAAGGGGCCAGAGGCTGGACGCCTATACTTGATATATATATATATACATATATA
Source organism: Chionoecetes opilio (assembly GCA_016584305.1). Lineage (NCBI taxonomy): Eukaryota > Metazoa > Arthropoda > Malacostraca > Decapoda > Majidae > Chionoecetes > Chionoecetes opilio. Next base: position 108,339 of record JACEEZ010010418.1, read on the forward strand.
TATATATATATATATATATATTTAATATATATATATATATATATATATATTATATATATATATATATATATATATATATAATATATATATATATATAAGCGAAAGTATGTGTGTGTGTGTCTGTCTGTCCGCGATAGGTGCCACCCCCAGTGCCCCAATCCCATCATTGGCACAGTTTTGGAACCGGGTCGACCAGGGGCACATTTTAACCCTTTCACGCACTGTGAACGCAGTTTTGACGCGAACTGCGTCAAAAAACATTTTAAAATTCGCCAAAAATAAAGTATTTATCAGAATCGCGTCAAAACTTACTGCGTCAAAGATCCAAGCTAAGCCTATAAAGTAAACTAATTGTCAACTCGCTCGTGAGGGTGGATTTGAAGTGATAAGGGTTTGTGTCCCAACTCACTCTCAGCAGGTAGGGTATCTCTATAAAGAGGGTAACGTCATTCATAGGCCCTATGTTAAACGCTACTGGGCGCCATCTTGGTGCCAAGGCCTCCTCGTTCACCCAAGATCCGGGGAAGTTCTCAAGGCATTACCCCGCAGTATATCATGTTATACATGTATAAAGGATAGACTGTTATCTTCGGAAATGTTTGTTCTATAAGATTATTACATAAAACATAGTAAAACACATTAAATAAAGGTCATTATGAGACTCTGAAGAAACATGATGAACTTAAAAACTCGTCGTCATGTATAACTTTGTGGGACAGCTTATAAGATGGCAGATATCAATACAATCAGAATTAAATTAGCTTGCCATTGACATATTTCGTTTTCTGATACATACAATAATACCATGCAAACATTAAGGTTAACTAAATAAATTGCTCTCTCCCGCTCTCTCTCTCTCCGACCGCTCTCTCTCTCTCTCTCTCTCCTCTCTCTCTCTTCTCTCTCTCTCTCTCTCTCTCTCTCTCTCTCTCTCTCTCTCTCTCTCTCTCTTCTCTCTCTCTTTTTTTTTTCTTTATTTAAACTGTTAGTACATTTGGTGTTATTATAGCTAAAGCTCTAGGTTTTACACTAGAGCTATCTATAGCTACATATAATATAAAAAAGACATTTTATATTTAATAATAAATTAGGCCATCAACCAGCTGTTCACCCCCCGCTTAAAGTCTTGTAGCGAGGCGTGGTGGTGGAGGTCAGTTTGGTGAACTAACTGGTTCCACAGACGGCCGTAGCGGGGTAAGAAGGAACGTAGGTGGTGCTCTGTCCTAGAGAAGGGCACAGTCACTTGCTCCTGTCTGTGTGGGGCAACACGGGTGGAGTGAAGGGGCGGCTGGGGCCTGGGTAGCTTGATGGCTGCCAGGTGGGGCGTGTGGAGATTTAGTGCCTTGTGCATGACACATAAACCTGCCACATCCCTGCGCTTCTGGAGGGGTTGGAAGGAGTCAGGCGCGTGGTGGGGACGTTTATCGCTAGCCAGTCGCTGGGCTCTTCTCTGGACGCGGTCTAGTGTGGCCAAGTAAGAGGGCGGGCAGGAAGACCATGCTAGGGGAGAGTATTCCATTAGGGGACGTACCTGAGCTTTGTACAGAACCTCAACCCCCTTGGCATCTAGAAGGTGGGAGATGCGCCGGACACAGCTGAGTCTCCAGGCCGAGTTTTTAGCTACTCTCCTGGCATGACTGGTGAAGGTCAGTCCCGCGTCAA
>JACEEZ010010418.1:112500-155000 GCA_016584305.1 Chionoecetes opilio
TAGGGTGATGGGTAATGGGTGAGTGAATGGGTGGGGTGATGGGTAATAGGTGTGGGGTGATGGGTGAGTGAATGGGTGGGGGGTGATGGGTTGGGGGTGATGGGTGATGGGTGAGGGAATAGGTGGGGGGTGATGGGTAATGGGTGAGTGAATGGGTGTGTGGTGATGGGTAATGGGTGAGTGAATGGGTGGGGGGTGATGGTAATGGGTGGGGTGAATGGGTAGGGGGTGATGGGTAATGGGTGAGTGAATGGGTGGGGGGAATACATACATTTCTACATCCATGATTTCAGTAAAGTTAGAAGGGGCTACCTGGAGAGTCTGTGTTTGGTGGGCAGAAGGCCCACCAAACACAGGTGGTGGGCCGGCCCACCATTAGCCCTCCGCAGGAGCTAGCCAAAAAGTCCGCCCGTAGTGCGGCTTTGCGGCTAGTATTATATATATCTCAGTACACATGGGAAAAGCAAACTCGTGCGCGTGGCAGCAGCCTGGCCGATCTGTTTGTAAACATTGGCTCCACCTTCTCATATCTGAGCCATTTTCTGCACAGTGGGAGCTATATCATAGGTAAACATTTCACAGGGAGAACAAAGGACTACGCTGAAATCATAATATATCACTTTACATCTTTGCAGTGTGAATAGGCCGTGAACGAAGCAGAAATAGATATAATGCTAAGTGAAATTCGGGTATGCAAGAGTATCAGGGATGTGGCAACTTTTGTGTGTCACCTAGCGAAGGGGGGGAAAGAGCGGGGAGAGGAGCGAGCGGGGACGAAATCAGCTGTTCAGTGTGCCGCCAGGGCTTATAGGGTGAGGGTATCGTACGCTGTACAAACCGATACGCATATGTGTTTTCACCCTCAAACACCCAGACATCATGAACTGCCCGTGAATTATGTGTGATTACAGAGATACGCAAAACTTGGGAAATTAGAAACATTACGGCAGCCAAGGAATACCTCGCCATTTCAAGACAGTGAGGTGACCTGTGCTCCTTTGTTGACGGTCGTCCAGAGAAAAAGGTAAGGACTGCCTCCCTCTCCTTCCTCCTCTCGTGCGTGCTCCTGCTACTGCTATAATAGAAGCTGACTCCTGCAGGAAATGTGTGTGTTTTGTGTGTGGAGAGAGAGAGAGAGATGTATTATTGCAGGGTGGGTTTTATGCACGGAGCTACACGGTAAAAAAAAAAAAACGTGATGTGGGTCTCTCTCTCTCTCTCTCTCCCCCTCTCTCTCTCTCTCTCTCTCTCTCTCTCTCTCTCTCTCTCTCTCTCTCTCTCTCTCTCTCTCTCTCTCTCTCTCTCTCTCTCTCTCTCTCCATGTTATAATTTGTGTAAGTAGAGGGGCATAATTATCAATATTATCGTCAATATTATTGTTCTTACTATCACTTTCATTATCAAAATCTGTTTTTTCTCTTCATTACCTATGATAATGTTAGTGCATCGGAATAGTTTAATTTCATAATTAATGTTATTAGAATTATATTTACCCCCTACTCTCTCTTCTCTCCTCTCTCTCTCTCTCTCTCTCTCTCTCTCTCTCCTCTCTCTCTCTCTCTCTCTCTCTCCCTCTCTCTCTCTCTCTCTCTCTCTCTCTCTCTCTCTCTCTCGGGCATCAGGCTAAGTTTGGTGACCTCAGAGGCAGGCAGAGTCGCCCCCGGCATCTCCCTCCTCACATTCCCTTCCTTGTGACTCTTCCTGTTCCCTTTCTGCCTCACCTTGCATACCCTCTCCTTCTTTACCCTCCTCTTTTTTGTTCAAACGAATGTTTCTTTACTTCTTGATGTATTTACCTGTCTTAATATCTTTCTCTCTCTAGCTTTAGGTCTTTCCAGTTTTATCTTTTCTCTTCTTGCAGTTTCCGTTTCCCTCCCTCCATAATCACATAGTCAAAGTCAGTCATCAATTCAGTTATTACCCTCCGTCTCTTTCCTTTTTTTCCCTCTTCCTCTCATGCCATACCATTTCATCTCTTCCTCTCCCCCACACATTTTCTCCCTCCCTCCCAGCTCTTCTCATTCCTTTTAAAATTTACCTCCCTCTTCCTGACACTACCACTCACCGCGCAACCTGACCTCTCTCTCTCTCTCTCTCTCTCTCTCTCTCTCTCTCTCTCTCTGACTGTCATCTTAGCATATTTTATTGTGATGGAAGTTGTCAGCTCAGGTCGTATTTATTTTAAGGCAGGATAATTATGCAATAAATACAGTAGTAATGAGATAATTCATTGGCACGCTGACGTAATTTTTTTTCTTTTCTCTCTCTCCTCTCTCTCTCTCTCTCTCTCTCTCTCTCTCTCTCTCTCTCTCTCTCTCTCTCTCTCTCTCTCTCTTCTCTCGTCCCCCTCTCTCTCTCTCTCTCTCTCTCAAATCATTGCTATTGATCAAATAGAAGCGCTGGATTTGAATATTTTGTAGGTCAATAGGTTGTGTTTGATTGATAATTTTATAATTCACTGACATTTTACAGCGAACAATTTTAGTGACTTAGATTGTATCATCATCACCACCACCACCACCACCACTCGTAGAAACATAGATTTTCGTATTTATGGATAAGTTTAAGTAATGTATAGAAAATTTATAAGCGGTTCTGTAATCAGGTGACATACTATAATTAATCCGAAGCCCTGATAAGGTGACTGACACTGATAAATGAGAAAATTGTTCATTATCATCGCCAAAAACTCTTACACGAAGCAGGGCTTGCGATAATTTTGTGTCCCTTGAAGTAAGGTCGTGAAAGATGTATCATTCACTTATTTATCTATTAATTGGTTTGTTTATTCAGTCATATGTATGTTTACTTAATTAACTAAGTGGGATCTGACCCAAAAAATATTCCAGATACAATGATTTTAGCATAGTTGTTAATAGGAAATGTATGATAATTTTGTCAACGGTCTCTCTCTCTCTCTCTCTCTCTCTCTCTCTCTCTCTCTCTCTCTCTCTCTCTCTCTCTCTCTCTCTCTCTCTCTCTCTCTCTCTCTCTCTCTCTCTCTCTCTCGCCCAAGATGTAGGCCGATGAGTCCGCCCGTTATTCATGGCACTCGTGCACCCATACTCACTCGTTTTATTGTCACTGATCGATTTCATTAACCTAAAGATGTTTCGTCCTCAGAATTTCATTGTATTTTGTATTTCATGCAACTTGTACTGTCTTTTCGTGCAATACATAGGCTGCATTGATGTAACCCTAATGTATCTCGCTTTTGTTTAGGGATGCCAAGACAAAACTTCCTTTTGTTTGTATTCTCGTCCTCCTCCTACAACGGTACTTTCACCAGCTTTTATATTACTTTTACTTCCCAATCACCTTCCCCCTTACATTCTTACGATCTTTATTGTTTTATGACTTCATTAAAAACCCGTTATCTATCATACTTTCCTTATCAACTATCCAATGTTTACTTCCTCTCTTTCTTGCTCTTTCTTTCTAAACTTAATTTTTTAACGACCTGTCTTCCGCACCTCCTCGTAACGATATAGTTTTTCTTTGGTAGTTGTGGTGGTGGTGGTAGTGTGTGTATGTGTGTGTGTATTCACCTAGTTCACCTAGTTGTAATTTTTTTTTTGTGTGTGTGTGTGTGTAAACGTGTGTAGTTGTTGTAATGGTAATAATGTAAGTAAAAGTAGTAGTAGTGGTAGTAGTAGTTATGGTAGTTGTAGTTTGCGGAGTGATGACAGTAATAGCAGTCCTTGCTATATTATAAGATAATAGAGATAATAATATATAATAATAGTAAAATATATATGTATAATATAATATATATATATATATAATAAAAAGATAATAATATATAATAATATAAGTGTTATTTATATTGCTGTAGTAGATGTAGTAGCAACAACAACAACGATAACAGGGGTACCAATTATGATAGTAGTGAGAATAGCAAGTGCAGAACTGGATCGATAGAGCCTTCCCATAGTGCTTGCATCAATGTTACTCTGGCGATCGATTCTTTCCCCCTTCACCATTACTATTATTACTTATGCACCGACGCGTTCCCCAGCCTTGCCCTCCCCCTATCCACCCGATATATTGCCACGTCACCATCATCGCACACTAAGAACATTGATGTGACACTCTTTTATTAGAATACAATTACTGAACGGAAAATATTACGTAGAGTTCATGTAGTAGGGACTTTTGATTATCTATTTGCAACGCGTCTGTAGTTATTAAATGATATTGTTATTTGTTTATTTATTTATTATTATTAACGATGAATTCTGTCAGAGGAGAACGCTACAATTGGATGGTAGTATGTATCGTTAGTACTAGTTGTTTATTAATAGTTGTAGTAATGGCGGCGGCGGTGATGGTGGTGGTGGTGATTGTGATGGTGGTGGTGGTGGTGATTGTGATGGTGGTGATAAAGCAAGCATCGTCTTTTACACTTTCAGAATACCAGAACCCCATGCACATACGATTCACATTTCAAAACAAACACACACACACACACACACACACACACACACACACACACACACACACACACACACACACACACACACACACACACACACACACACACACACACGTACAAAAGAAGTCAAGGTTATACAGTATATACATTTTATTCTCTCTCTCTCTCTCTCTCTCTCTCTCTCTCTCTCTCTCTCTCTCTCTCTCTCTCTCTCTCTCTCTCTCTCTCTCTCTCTCTCTCTCTCTCTCTCTCTCTCTCTCTCTCTCTCTCTCTCTCTCTCTCTCTTCTCAACATCCTTTAAGATTGAAGAAATTTTACAAAGATTACATTATTCTCAATCTGTTCTTTCGTACATTAAAATTCCCTTGTTAACTGATATCTCCACTAATATTATAAAAATGAACAGAAAATACATCAGCATGACTCGTGAGGTTAGATAGTATTATTTTTTCCTTCCTCCTCCTCCCTCCTCCTTCCTCCTCCTCCTCCTCCTCCTCTCTCCTCCTTTATTCCTCCTCCTTCTTCATCTCAGTCATCTAAGATAATTTACGTGGGAGGTGTTCTTTTGAAGGGCATTGCTCTCACGTACAGTACAGGTGAGAGAGAGAGAGAGAAGAATTTACAGGCAGATCTCGTAATGACTAAGTAATCGCAAACTGTTATATCGGATGCAAATGTTTCATGTATCAATTTTGTCTCAGCTCGTTTGTTATCATCATTTATAATTTCAATGTCATGAGGTAGATTGCATGTTTGTTTCCTTGTGTGTGAGAGAGAGAGAGAGAGAGAGAGAGAGAGAAGAGAGAGAGAGAGAGAGCACCGGTACCTTATGTAACAAACGGCCTGCAGCAATCTCTCTCTCTCTCTCTCTCTCTCTCTCTCTCTCTCTCTCTCTCTCTCTCTCTCTCTCTCTCTCTCTCTCTCTCTCTCTCTCTCTCTCTCTCATCTAGGTCAGTTAACCCCGAGAAATATATTGCAAATCAGAAACGTAGGTATTTTAATATGAATGATGACTGAACTGGCTGGTTGAGAGAGAGAGAGAGAGAGAGAGAGAGAGAGAGAGAGAGGAGAGAGAGAGAGGAGGGGAGAAGAGAGAGAGAGAGAGAGAGAGAGAGAGAACTTTAGAAGGACGCTTTCTACTTTATTTATATACTCATTTTCGTTTTTTTTTCTATAAAATTATTTTTCTTCGTGACATCGTCCTCGAGAAACTTGTAATCTGATGTGACACCTGAGAACTTTTCTATTTTATGACCGTGAACTGATTCTTTTTCGCAGCATAGCACTCCCTTTTTTTATTTCTTTTTCGCAGCATAGCACTCCATTTTTTTTCGTTTTTCGCAGCATAACACTCCCTTTTTTTTATTTCTTTTTCGCAGCATAACACTCCCTTTTTTTTATTTCTTTTTCGCAGCATAGCACTCCCTTTTTTTTTATTTCTTTTTCGCAGCATAGCACTCCCTTTTTTTTATTTCTTTTTCGCAGCATAGCACTCCCTTTTTTTAAATTTCTTTTTCACAGCATAACACTCCCCCCTTTTTTTTTTTTACATTCATCCCCTTCCCTTCCTTTCCTTTTACTTTTCTCAACAAACACACACAGACCATAAACAAGCCACCATACCTTCATTTCCTTTCTTAGACCACCCATACCTCTGTATAACCACGTGAAGACCCCCCCCTGGCCCCCTCACACATCCCACAACCTACACCACCCACACAGTCTTGCCTTACATCCACCCAAACTTATGTCCCTCCCATGCACCCTTTCCAAACACCTCCCTACAGCATTCCCCACCTCCCATGACTCCATCCCAATCCCAGCTACATGTTCCTATCATCCAGTATTTTGCACAGCTTACAAACCTCTCTTATTTTCCCCATAACTGAACCTACCCTCACCCCTGCACCACCACCACCACCACTATCATTAATTCTTTCATATACCGCATAACCCTGCCCTTCACCCCTTCCCCCCTTCAATCAGTTCGTCACCCCTTCCTCCCCTCACCCCAGCCCTCTCGCACACTCATATCGTGCATGGGGGGAGGTGGGCCGTGATCTATTTTAGTATTCCCACCACCATGACGGAAGCTTTGCACCCCCTCCACAGCTGTCCCCGCCGAGAGAGAGAGAGAGAGAGAGAGAGAGAGAGAGAGAGTTACATAATTGCAGTACTCAGTAATCTGCATAATTACATAGGGCATACGTCCACACTACTTATGTAAGTACTACATTAATACATCCATATTCACACACACACACACACACACACACACACACACACACACACACACACACACACACACGAATGTTATGAAAGATTTGATGTAGAACTCGATGTTTTAGTTCATAGAATGAATATTCTTCGTTCTTTACTCATGTTTTGATGTGTTTGTTCTTTTGCGATATTTGTAGCGTACCACTGTTGTGTAACTGTTGTTTTTGTCGTTGCTGATTGTGTTGATGGTGGTTGTGTTATAATCGTCGTTGTCGTCGTTCTCCTCCTCCCCATCCTCCTCCACCCCTCCCCCCCTCCTCCCCCGCCTCATCTGCTGTGCTGCTTGTAACGATTTGTCTCTAGTATGTATATGCTGGTAGTCACAGTTACTTCTTTCTTGTAGTTCTTTTTTTGTCTTTAAAGCAGTGGTTCCCAAACACCCGGTGTGTGTATGTGTGTGTGTACGTTTCCAGGCACTGAATGACCGGTGGCGCATCCTCCTCCTTTGAGTTACTATGCCCCCCCCCCACAACACTACAGCTGTCGTAGTGTGATCACCTACTACTACGAGGTGATTGCTATTCTGATCCGTTGCAGAAAGTAAAAAAACTAGCAGCTGAAGAATAAGGCATCAAAGAGATGTTCTACCCATCTGAATATAGTAGTTGTTATTACTGCACTGTTAATCTTGTGGTAAATAACTAAAGCCTTGGCAACTGTTATATTGACAGTGAAGCAGTCGTATTTTGTTTAACTGCTAACGGTGGTTGAATGGCGAAGCAGCTCGTGTCGTTGGCGGCGCTTCGTGTCGCCTCGCATACTCGTAGGACGTAAACATTTTAACGAAAAGTTTAGATATTTGCATAACTTCATCATACACTATTGCACATTACCGTGATATTGCATTGCTGGAAATCATTATCTAGTACCACCCATAGCATAGTTTAGGAACCCCTGATTTGATGAATAAACGCAATAATCTCTCTCTCTCTCTCTCTCTCTCTCTCTCTCTCTCTCTCTCTCTCTCTCTCTCTCTCTCTCTCTCTCTCTCTCTCTCTCTCTCTCTCTCTCTCTCTCTCTCTCTCTCTCTCTCTCTCTCTCTCTCTCTCTCATAAGAGGATTCGTGGGTCTGTCGCGTTGTTGATATGCTTAATTAAATGCTGCATAATTAGTCATGAATGTGAGCGTTGTGGCAGACTGTTGGTGGTGGTGTGTTTTTTGTATTCGTATTATTGTTGTTGTTGTTACTGTTGGTGGTGATTCTGTTGCTGTAGTTTCTACTTATCTAGATTCGAAGCCTGTATTCAATACAGTACGAAGTTCTTGTATTATTATTGTTATTGTCATTAATACTATTCTTATTATTATTGTTACTATTATTGTTATTATAATCATCATTAATATTGATATTGTTATCATTGCTATTTTTTTTATTTCATCTATTTCCACTACTACTACTACTACTACTACAACAACTACTACTACTACTACTACTACTACTACTACTACTACTACTACTACTACTACTACTACTACTACTACTACTACTTCTACTACTACTACTACTACTACTACTACTACTACTACTACTGTATTACCACTACTATTGCTATTGCTTGTATTGTTGTCATGCGCCTATTATTACTTTTCTATAATATTTTCATTAATATTCCTTTCCCCTGCATGAAGAGGCAGGTGTGTCGCAGCATCTGGGAAACAGGCTTTTAAAGTTGTGATATTCTTAAAGCCTCACTCAGAAATTTGCCCCCGGAGTGTTTCTGGGAGGGTGGCGGGGCTGGCGGGGGGGGGGGGGGGGGTGAAGGGGAGAGTGCAATGGAGGAGGAGGAGTGGTATACACAATAATTTTGAATGAATCTTAAATGTAGTACATCTAGTTTCTTGATCTTACGGTGATACTTGTCAATATATCATTTATTTTGTTCATTACGTGGATATGTACGAGTTTCATCGGTAAATTATTATTATTATTATTTGTATCATTATTATTAGAAGAGTAATACATCATTTTTCAGAATTAATTGACCGTGTTCATTGTAACGTAAAGTATGATGTATTCGTCGTCATCGATATTCTGTGCTTAATTAATAGAAGAAAGAATTCATCCATTTGTTGAAAAATACAAAAGGGTAAATCGAGGGCTCGTAAGCGCATTAAAGTGTTGTGATCCATAAATGAGTACTATAAAATGTTTCATGTGATTAATTTCAACTTGATGACCAATCTTCCCCCGAGCATAAATTTAATGATGACGGAAATAGTTTAGAATTTAATTAATTATTTGTATTCTAATGATCAAATTTCGAAACTAACAATTACACTAATAATTTTATTACCATCTATATTTATGATTTGTTTTATTAAGTAGTGTAAAGTGAATTAAGAGTACATTATAATAACTGCTATTATCATACCACCACCACTACTACTATTACTACTACTACTATTACTACTACTATAACTACTACTACTATAACTTCTATAACTACTCCTGCTACTATTTGTACTACCTTACTATGTTTCTATTAGTTGACAAGCGATGAGTGCGGTTCTTTTTTTCAATTTTGCTCTGTCACCACATTTGATAGACATGCATATATAAATAATTACTTTCATATGTGTATTTTTTACTTATTTAGTTTTTGCCATACACGTATATCCATGCATGCTTGTATACTACCAATAACTCTCAATACTCAAAACTTAACATTATGCAAATTGATCTATAAAATTCGTGACTTTTTGTTTCTTATAATGGGATTGAATACGCTTTTTTTTACAGTAATGGGCCTGCAGTATGTGTGTGTGTGTGTGTGTGTGTTGTGTGTGTGTTGTGTGTGTGTTGTGTGTGTGTGTGTGTGTGTGTGTGTCTTGTGTGTGCTTGTGTGTGTGTGTGTGTGTGTGTGTGTGTGTGTGTGTGTGTGTGTGTTTGGTTAAGATGAAGCTTCAGATGTGGGGCAAGTAAACTTCTGCTTCTTTTTCTTCTTTTACTTCTCTTCTTCTTCTACTTATTTTTCTTCCCCTTCTTCTTCTTCTTCATCTTAATAATGATACTGGATAATGATAATGGTATTGTAATTATCAATATTATCATCATTTTCATTAACACATTATTTTCTATATCATGCATATATCCATATACTTTCTCTTATTCATATGGATCACCACTTTTTTCTTTTGTCTCACTCTCCCTCCTCTTTCCTCCATCCTATTATTCCATTTCTCCCTCCTCTCCCTCACTTCCTCTTCTCCCCATCATCTACCTCCATCTCTACTTACCTCCCTTTATCTACCTCTGTATTAGTCATCCCTTTCACTATTCCTGACGTCAAATATAACTTCCTTTACTTTCTTACTTCCATTCTGGATCCCATATATTCCTCATCCTTCTTGCTAACCTCCCTACCTTTGTTTTATTCATCCCTTTCACTATTCCTGACATCATCTATGCTTCCCTTATTTCCTTACTTTCATTCTTTATCCTATTTTCCTTCACTCTTCCTTCTTGCTAACCTCCTTACCGTAATCTCTTAGTTTACCTCGCCTCCTCCAATCCTATTTTCCGCCTTTCATTTCAATATTTTCTCTCCATCTTGACTTCCTAACTTACTACCGACCAGTAAACTCAATTCAGGAAGTCTAGGAAGGAAAGTAAAGACATAAAGGGCGCCTGCCTTAAATATTTATCACACACACACACACACCCACGCGGTTCCCATCTCCTGTACACGTTATAAGATCGATGTGCTTCTTCTGTATTGTGCAGCTCAGCGTACTACTGTGCCACAATACCTGTCTCTTGTTGGGAAAGGGAAAGGAGCACAGACTTTTTTTTAGGGGGAGGAGGTGTATTTTTGTGTCGCAAGTAAAATGGGGAAGAAAGGATAGAAGAAAGTTTAGAAGGGAAGGAAAGGTAGAGGAGGGGTGTAGGGAGTGGAGAAAGAAGTGAAAATACGAATAAAGATGAGGGAAGGAAGTCAAACAAAAGTAGAATAGGGAAGGAAGATTGGAAGAAAGGAGCGATAGAGAAGGAATGTAGGGAGTGGAGAAAGGAAGTGAAAATAAGAATAAAGAGGAGGGAAGGAAGAAAAGTCAAACAATATGGTGAGAGACGAAAGGAAGGAGGAGATGGAGGAACGGCGAATGAAATAAAGTGTTAGAAAAAGAAGTGGAGAAGAAGGAGGAGGAAGGCGATGATTAATAAGGAAGGAATGGAGGGATGCTAGGAAGAAACGAGAGGAAGGAGGAAGAACGGTGAATAAGGTAAAATGTAAGAAGAACTGGAGTAGGAGGAGGAAGACGAAGAAGATAGAAAGTGAAGGAAGGAGGGATGCTGGGAAGAAAGAGAGGAAGAACGGTGAATGAAGTAAAGTGTAAGAAGAAGAAATGGAGGAGGAAGATGAATAAGAAGGAGGGGAAGGAGGAGGAACGGTGAATAAAGTAAAGTGTAAGAAGTGGAGTAGGAAAAGGTGGAGGAAGAAGAAGGAAAGGAAGGAGGAAGAACGGTGAAGGAAGTAAAGAGGAGGAAGTATAGGCAGATTATAATATTATACTCTGCATGCGTGTGCTGGAAATTGGGTGATCTTGAGAGCTGGGATGGCAGGGACGGGCAGGGTTAACCGTATACTTGGTAACATTGCAAAGCAGTTCAAGGGAGGTGAAGGTGTATTTTTGGAGGGTTTCGTAATGTTCGTAATGCGTAATCTGTTCCGTGTTTTATTGATATTAGTGTGAACAATTTTTGTATCCCTTTCCTCTTCTTTTTTTTACTTCACTTATTTATCTTTTTCTTCTGATGACTTCTACTATTATACTACTACTACTACTATTATTGCTACAACTATTATTGTTACTACTACTACTACTACTACTACTACTACTACTACTACTTACTACTACTACTACTACTACTACTATTACTATTACTATTACTATTACTACTATCGCTGCAACTACTTCTATTGATGTTAAGTGCAGACACCTCAGGATTAATAATTATAATAATAATAATAATAACTTTATTCTCACCCGAAGGCATACAGGAAAAAGAAAAGTAACATAATATACAGACATGAAGGAATGAAGTTAAATCCTAAAGTTAAATGGATCACAGATAATTGAAATCACATCCTTGGACACGACCACATAAATAATTTCACTAATCATGAAAAAAAACAATACTAAAGCATCAAATGTCCAACTACCTAACCACGCACATAATGAAACAAGCGTTAAATTCGCATGTGAAGCAAGAAATACCATACAAAAATTTAAGAAAAAAAAGTTATGTCAGACTTCGAGTTCAGTTCTCACTCTTGGTGGAAAAAAATAGTAACAGATTATTTTTACAGAAATATTTTGGTTCGTCGGACGTGTTAGGGTGACGAGAGGGAGAAGGGGGGTAAAGAAGGGAAGGGAGTGAAGGGGGGGGTTGACATGGGTAGGGGGTGAAAAGTCGGAGTGTAGGAAGGATGGGAGTGAAGGTGGGGGTATACATGGGTAGGGGGTGAAAAGTGTGGGTTTATGAAGGATGGGAGAATGGAAGGGAGTGAAGGTGGGGTATACAAGGGTAAGGGGTGAAAAGTCGGGGTGTAGGAAGGATGGGAGAAAGGAAGAGAGGTAAGATGGGGAGCACAAAGAAGGGAGTTTCTTGAGAGATCACAGCTGGAGGGCGACAGAAAGAGTGGGAAGAAAAATGCATCTAAGTTTAAAGTGGAGTCTTGTGAGATGCAAAGTAGAGAGAGAGAGAGAGAGAGAATACTAAAGAGGAGGAGGGAGAGAGATAAGAGGAGATTGTTGAAAAGAATGAGGAAAGGTAGAAGTGTGAAAGGATGAGGGTGACAAAACGTTGTAGAGAGACTTTAGAAGAGAAATGTCACACACACACAAACACACACACACACACACACACACACACACACACACACACACACACACACACACACACACACACACACATACACACACAAAGGGCCGCACCCTCAACACCAGTCAAGGCATCTATTTTTTATCATCTGTTTGTACATTTTCTCCATTTTCCCACCGTGTATTTTTGTCCCATCACGCTTTTATATTTTTTGTGGATTCGTAGATCAGAAGCAGACCTGTGTGTATTGATACCTAGACATAGTGCGTCATGTAGAGAATAGTAATAACTCAACTGTTGCATATAGGGTGCTTTTCAGCCTCCTTCATATATAATAATATTCGTAACCAGAAAGTGAGACAAGAACAGAAAATCAAGAAGAAGAGTGAGGAGGCGGCAGATGAAAGAAAGAAGAAAAATAAGAACCTGTTATCCTATAAGGAGGAATTTGGGAAAGGACAGTTCTAAGAGGCGCAATTGTGTGCCTATTATTTTTCACGTGGAGAGTTTCGAGAAGGAAGGAAGTAGGAGGAGGGGAAGGCCGAGGCGTTGGTAGTGGTGGAGGGTTACAGTGTCTATCGATTTGTGTAGGCCTAGCATAGCGACCGTGGCCTTGTATGACAGCAGTGATATGATTCTGCAGACGTGGCAGAGAGAGAGAGAGGAATAAATCACCAGCGTTCCTTATCGATATCCTTCACGGTATCCTAACACATATTTCTTTTATCCCCAGAGAGAGAGAGAGAGAGGAGGGTGTCCTTCGCCTCTTTTCTTTTTATTCTCGTCCCTCATTCTCGTGTTCACGGATCCCTTACTCTCTCTCTCTCTCTCTCTCTCTCTCTCTCTCTCTCTCTCTCTCTCTCTCTCTCTCTCTCTCTCTCTCTTCCACCTCAGTACAGTCATTTTCCTTCTCTACCTCCTAGTCTTCCACGGTTCGGATATCAGCCTCGATTTCGTTGCTTCAATTGAAGAAACTTTGCTATGACTTCAACATGTCCATCTTCGTCTTCCTCTTTAACTTATTTCCCTTCTTACTGTGTTTTTTTGCTGATGCCGTTTCCTCCCTGTCTATCACTTCCTCACACTTCTCTTTTTACTCTGTCCTCCTCCGAGTTTTCCTTTCCACTCCTTTTCCCTTTCGTTCAGCCCTTTTTTATAGTTGTTCTTTCCCTCCCCAGCAGCTACGCACCAGAATAGGTCTCGTGGCCTGGTTGGGCTGCAATAGACAAGGGAGGCTGGAAAAGGGAGAGAGCCGGGGAGATTTGGGGTTAAAGGCTGCTAGGGAATAATTGCAGAAGTTTTTGTCTGTGTTTTTCCATTACGTATCGTCTATTTGTATCGATATTTTGTTTTCGTTGCTGTTGTTGAATTCAAGCAAGTTTCCCACGAGAATGTGAGTGCAAGGGATTTTGGATATTTTTTTCTAAAATTGGAAATGCTTACGTTAGCGAAAACTGCTTCTCCCTTTTTTTCCCTCCCTTCGTGTCCAAAGCCCATCGATCCTCTCTCTCTCTCTCTCTCTCTCTCTCTCTCTCTCTCTCGAGCTGGGAGTGAGAACAAAATTATGAGGTTCTGCCCCCGGAGAGCCGATGGATGAGCTGTGATCCTACGCTAGGCAAGGAAGGGAAGAGCGGCGCCAACCCCACACTCCAGGGAAGGGGTGGAAAGTGAACAGCAAGACGGCCGACCTTTGTGTTACGTTGTATCACCAAAGATGTGGGTCAGGACAGGGGAAGAAAGGCAAAGACAGATAAGCGTCGGAGGATCATCAAAAAGGCACAATTCACTGTCATTAAGGGTATATACGTTGGGTTTAGGGGCAGATTGACGGAGATGGGTTGCGAAAGAGAGAGGGAGAGAGAGAGAGAGAGAGAGAGAGAAGTATTAGTATATGCGATTGGTGACTGGTATTGTTGGTGGTAGGATGATTTTTGTGTTTTGCTTCCCTATGGTTGGGTTGGTGGGTGGGCTCTCTCTCTCTCTCTCTCTCTCTCTCTCTCTCTCTCTCTCTCTCTCTCTCTCTCTCTCTCTCTCTCTCTCTCTCTCCTCTCTCTCTCTCTCTCTCTTTAATTAAGTCTCAAGGAGGGCCTCGCCTACCTCATATTAGCGACAGACTAGAGTAATATCTTAATTTTATGAGGCAGTTTTGTCTTCTCGTTCTAGCACGGGACGGTTCTTCACATGGCCTTGGAATGAAATGCTCTTATTTTTCGTTACATAGATGGAATATATTTATTTATTTATATTATGGTGTATGAGATTGGTGTGATTTGTGACTGAGAGTTTATTAATGTATTCATGTAATTTTTCGTTCATTGGAAAAGGAAGTGGAAAGTAGAGGAAGAAATGAGAAAATGAGAACAATGACAGGCAAAAAAACGGACTACAGTAACAAAAGAGAGAGAGAGAGAGAGAGAAAAAAAAAAAACACGGTGCGCAGTCTTTAATATTTTTTTGCTCTGCCGAACCTTTTTGCTTATCGAATATCACTTTTGTTTTCGTTGTTTCTTTTCTTTCTTTATTAATGTCTATCGGTGTCCGAGAAAATAGATAACATGTATCGACTGAACTGGAGACTGAGTAGAAAAACTGTACAACGACGAGGAGTGGCAACTGAGAGAGAGAGAGAGAGAGAGAGAGAGAGAGAGAGAGAGAGAGAGAGAGGAGAGAGAGAGAGAGAAAAAAAAAAAGTCGCTGATTGGAGTAAAGTTGTTGGTCGTCGATATGAAATGGCAAAAGGCGTGAGGGGATGATACTCTCTCTCTCTCTCTCTCTCTCTCTCTCTCTCTCTCTCTCTCTCTCTCTCTCTCTCTCTCTCTCTCTCTCTCTCTCTTACTACGCTTTTTATCGATTATTTGCCTTCATCTCTCTCGCCCTTTACCCCCACTCCGTCCCCCACTCTCCTCCTCCCTCAGTCCTGTGTTATCCCTAAGCAACAAAAGGGTGGTGGTGGCGGAGGCTGTGGTGGTGACGGTGGTGGGGGGGGTGGTTGGGGGGCAGACGTCTTACTTATTGCATGAGAAAGAAAAGAAAAGAATACAAAGGCCAAAACAAAGGAACAGTGTCTGTGGATTCTTTTATAATGTGGAACCGAATCGTGTCTTTTATTTCTTCTTTTTTTGGTCTGTGTTATTTGTGTGGTTCAGATTAACTTTTCTTCATCATTGTTCTGGTAGGATGAGTGAAAGGAAGGGATTGATTTGACGTTAATGAGTTTCGTGTACCTGACCTACTTTTGACTATTTTTTGTATTCCTCGTAAACAAGAATGTGGTAAAAAAAAAACATTTCCATGGTTTATTCTATTCCTGTATTTCTTAATTTTTGTCTTGTTTTTGCGTGGAAATTACCTTCATTATCAATAAAGTCATCATAGATACTGTAAATGTCATTACCACAACAACAACTACTACTACTACTACTACTACTACTTCAACCACATCATTAACAATCACTACTACTACCACCACCACCACAACAACAATAACTACTACTACTACTATCACAACAACAAAAATCACTACTACTACTTCTGCTACATCCACAGCCATAATATTATTTACTACTTCTATTTCTACCACTACTACCACAGCAACAAAAACCACTATTACTAATATTAATACTACATCCACAACCATCATTACTACTACTACTACGACTACTACTACTACCACTACTACTACGTCTACTACCACCATCACAATAATTCCCATCACTTCAAGCTGACCCCAATTCCAGCCACGTATAATTCGCGAGTTCTCTGTAGTGTCAGCAGGTGTGAGTGAGGGGCGGGGGTGTGGGGGTTATTGTGGAGGCTGAAGGCTATTGGCAGGCCTGTTGTGGTGGCTAAATTGGATGTCAGCACCCATGGAGCTTGAAGGGGTCGGCATAGGGATAGGGAAGGGGACTGAGGGGGTGGGTTCGACTTCTGATATAGCCCTTCCTCTCAAAAAAGTGTATGAAGAGACGTGGGGAGGGTATAGGATGTAGATGTTAGAGAGAGAGAGAGAGAGAGAGAGAGAATTCACGTTTCAGTTCAATCAATATAAGAGAAAGATATAATGCCTTGTTGTTAAGAGAATACCTAAATGATAAGAGAGAGAGAGAGAGAGAGAGAGAGAGAGAGAGAGAGAGAGAGAGAGAGAGAGAGAGAGAGAGAGAGAGAGAGTGTTCACGTTTCAGTTCAATCAATATAAGAGAAAGATATAATGGCTTGCTGGTGATAAGATAATACCTAACTAATAATATGTTCGGATATTTTTCACGTTTTTTTTTTATTTGAACTCTTTGGTGGCATCTGTGAGTCTCATCAAAATGTCCTAAGCCAGTTGGGATGAGAATAAAATTGTATGCAAATGTAACTGTGAACACACGGGAGAAAAAACAAGCTTGCTTTTACACGATAGGCATTACTTTGTTGCTATTCTATTTTTATATATTTTGTAGTTGTCTCATGGCCTTGATCTTTTGACATATGGACCTTTCTCAATGCACATAGAATTTAAGATTACCTCAACAAATTCTCATCCTTATGAGTGCCAGTGACAGTGAAGTGTTTGAATATTTAAACGGAATTTTTTTTCTTCTCTCCCCAACACGCTACTCACCTTTAAAACACGTGATTATTGACGTGAATCAAGTGACTGAGGAGAGTGTGTGACCTTGCCTGGATAATACATGGCATTTATAGTGATGGATGCAGAGCAGGTAGTCGATATTTGCCTCCAGACATCGATTAAATGAGAGGCAAAAACCAGCAAGAGTCTTTGAAGATGAAAGGCGGTGGTTGTCAGCGAAATCTGGGCGGTAACATGATGGTCGGGTTGGTCATTCACGCTTTGCTAAAATAAAAGCACATAGCCGTCCTGGTCACTTATATTTACTTTTTATTTTTATTTTAGTCATGGTGGCGCAGGCAGGATTTTTATAGTGGTGCCTGTGATTAGAGGCTCATGGCGCCCCCCTGTGTCCTCCGATGCACTCGCAATTGAAGGTAAATGGACTAAATGGATGGGTTAATGGGCAGCATGTGGGTGTTCTTGGGCCACTCGACGGTGCAGAAAGATTCTAAGTGGATTTTGGTTTTCATCCTCATTGGGTCGAACTCGGGTCACCGAGAACGCCAATCGGAAACGCTAACCACTCTGCTACCGCCTCCCCTTGTGTTACCTTGCTTACCTAAAAAAACATAAGTCTGATTAAGTGAATTTTCCGCCGAGTTGGCTGGGGGTAATAAGATTCTCGCTGTGTCTTTTGTAGAGTTCGAACCTAAACGCGTAGCCCGGTGAAAATAGGTCAGCCCCGCCAACCCGTTTTTACCCCAGCAACACTTAATGGACGAGTACGGTGCGAGGAGAGGGAAGGCAAGGAAGTAACGCTTAATTGATGGCAGCCACGAAAAACAAGTCTTGGGTTTATTGAGAGTGTGCAAATTGAAAGTTTGTAGATGATGATAATGATGATAAGAGTGATATTGAGGATGATATCACTTGCAACCTGATAATATGTAATGATGATGATAAAAATAATGATAATGATAAAGATTGATAATAGTGACAAAATAAATCATCATCGCTGACCTTGACATTCTCGCAGATTCATTATTCTTTATACCTGATCTGTCTAACCACACCCTCCACAACCCCAAACCTACACCCATTCTCCACAAAACCCCTCACTGGATCACCCCAACCCACCCCACCCCCTTCCTATCTCCCCTTCCTCCTCCTTTCCTTCCTCCGTGTCATCCTATACATACCGTTGCAATCTTTTTGACATAGTATCCCTTCCACCCTTGTCTCTTCCATTAAACAATGCAGGAATGGAAATGTACAGTCCAATCTGCATTTTCGTTTCCTATTTCTTATTATGTATGAGTTATGTTATTTCTGCTTCACTATTATAATCTTAGTAACAGAGTGGAGAGTTGAGGCGTGTAAATATTGATCGATTCTTGAAGGTTGATAGTTATTTTGCTCACTACATTTGATCTGACAAGGGGTGTGCATTGGCATCATGGTAAAGATTAGTAGTATATTTGCATCGTACACCGTTAATGTTGCCTTCCTTATTGTAGTTGTAGTAGTAGTAGTAGTAGTTGGTGGTGGGGGGGGGGGGGGTGGTGGGTGTTGTGGGGTGTGTGTGTGGGGTGTGTGTGTGTGTGACGTGAGAGAGGAACATATATGACTGATAAACCAGACGCAAATCAAGCAGAACTGAAGAAAGAGAGGAAGATAACATACAGGGAATGAAAGCAAAAGAAAATGAAAATAAAGTTGAGGAAAGTGAAGGAAGAGGATGATATCGGGACAATGGAACAGGACGAGCAGAAGGCGGGTGATGAAGAGCAGAAGGCGAGTAATGAAGAGGAAAGGAAGAGGAAGAAAAGGGAGAAAGGGATCACAGAAGAGGTGGAGGATGTGGAGCGAGAGAGCTGTGAAAGTTGGGGAAAAAATAAAAAAGGTTAACAATGAAGGTAGAACTGCAAAGGAAGGAAGGAAGGGAGGTGGTGTAGGGTATGAAATTAGAGGAGGAGGAGAGGCGATAGAAGGTCAAGTGAAACCAACGCCAAGGTCAGACAGGTGCATCAAGGTTACGAGGAAAAGGAGGAGGATTACATAGGAATAACAGACACCAGGAGACCTATTGGTCCATAACGAGGGTATCTGCTGCACTACATACTACTAACTATCAACTACTTGTAAGAAAACAGTTGGAAAATGATACCATGTCCCTAAAGAGGATAGGAACAGGGAAGTTTCATAGTGCGGGAATGATAGGATATGAAAGATACAAAACTAAAACTCCACTACCACTACAAACTAATCGATACGGGGGACTAGATATGAATTCGCACTATAAATACCCATTTATTACAGTGCGCGTCAAGTCTGTTTTTAAATGTAGTTATTGTGCTGGCTCCGAAAACATTTGCTGGTAACTTGTTCCATCGATCAACGACTCTAACATTGAAAAAATTTTACGGAGATCGGTGATGCAACGTTTGACGTTTAGTTTTAAACCATTATTTTTGTTGTCACTTGAGTTTGAAAGCCCCCGAAAAAGGTTCTTTTGATAATGACATCAAATCTTTTAGGATCTTAAAGGTTTCTATCAAGTCCCCCGGATTCTTCGATCCTTTTAAGGAAAACATATTAAGTTTCCGCAGGTCTCTCTTCATAAGATGAATTTCGCAGAGATGGAATTTGTTTGGTGCTCTTCTTGCACTGATTCCAATTTGGCTTGATCTTTTACAAAAAAGGGGCGACCAGAATTGAACGGCATATTCCAAGTGCGGCTAACCAAGGACGTGTATAATTGTGTCATTACTTTCGGAGTTTTATGTTCAAAGTTGCGTTTAATAAAGCCCAACATCATATTTGCCTTTTTACTGGCGGGGCTAGGCAATGCGGAACTGGTTTTCAGATCTTTAAAACTGATGATGACACGTAAATCTTTTCCTGCTGTACTTCAGTTAATGATTTATTTTGCATTTGATAGTTATATTT
Organism: Chionoecetes opilio; assembly: GCA_016584305.1. Taxonomy (NCBI): domain Eukaryota; kingdom Metazoa; phylum Arthropoda; class Malacostraca; order Decapoda; family Majidae; genus Chionoecetes; species Chionoecetes opilio. Next base: position 132,547 of record JACEEZ010010418.1, read on the forward strand.
GAGTTATCGTGTCTATATGCATTATTTTACATTTATGGGGTTTGAATTTTAATAGCCTTTTATCACTCCAATCTGATAGTTTGTCGAGAGATCACTTTGTACGAGTTCGCAGTTTTTTTTCTAGTATATGGTTTACCGCTAATTTGGGGTCATCTGCAAATTTCGATATTTTAGATACAAGTCCGCAGTCCAGATCGTTGATAATATCAGAAAAAGAGTAGGACCCCCAAGACCGAGCCCTGAGCACCCCAATAGTAACATCTAACCAATCAGATGCCTCGCCATTTATTACTACCCGTTGTTTACGATTTGAAAGCCAATCGCCAATCCATGAACATAATTGCTCTCCTAAAACCATGTTGCCCTTAGCTTGGTCAACAGTCGCTTATGGGGAAAATGTATCGAAGGCTTTCTGAAAATCAAGGTATATTACATCCGAGGGGAATTTTAGGTTCCCAGGTTTTGAATAATTTTAAACATTAAAAAAAAACCAGTAGGTTTTTTAAGCAGGATCTTTTATTTCGAAATCCATGCTGAGAGTTTAGTATTGAGTTATTTTCATCGAGAAAAGACACTATTTTATCCCGCAATTTTCTCAAATAGTTTAACAATCACAGACGTTAGACTAATTGGGCGAAATTACTTGCTAGGCTCTTACTCCCTTTCTTGAATATCGGTGTCACATTAGCTAATTTCCACATAACAGGAACATTTTTTTCCCTTAGCGATTTATTGAGAATAATCTTTAATGGGAGCGAAAGTTGACTGTGACATTCGCGAAGTAATCGCGGCGAAATTTCGTCCACCCCACGGATTTTGCTGGGGTCGAGTTTTTGCAAATACTTTGATATTTCGTCTACTGTTATCTCTCCTATTTCCAATCTATCAAATTTCGAGTCCGCATACATGGGTACTGGTTCCGGTAATGGAGCTTCGTCTTCTTTAAAAATACCGCATTAAAGTATTCATTGAGTACGAATGCCATGTCTTTATTATCATTTACCAAGATGTTATTCTTATCTTTCAGTGGCCCAATACTTTTTTTGACGTTTTCTTATCGAACGTATTGAAAGAACTTTTGGGTTTAATTTGGATTCCTTTCAATTTTTTCTTCATCTCGCGCTTTTTTTGTCTTTATTAATCCTTTGCAACGCGTTTTTGTCATTGTTTCTTTAGAATCGCAGTCGCATTTGATCGTTTGTAAACTTATACGCTCGTCGCTTACTGCCAATGATTGTGAATCTCATTAGTCATCCAATGGGTTTGTTTATTTATTTTGAACGTTTTTCCATCATGGGAACAGTTTTTCAACCCCCGATTGGAGTTTTTATTTTGTGAAACATTACACTTTTTTTTCGGCGTATTACCGTTTAGTAGGTCAACCAATCAATTCGCTTTGATCCTGTTTATCTTCGTGAAATCTGCTTATTATAATTGGGAACTAATAACCGTTTTCTGTGATGTTTACATTGCAATTATGCCGCATCCCGATAACCTGTGATCATTTTGCCAAATTTTCACCTATATCGCATTTAAATAAATCAATCGGGTGTGGGGAAGTGAAAACTAAATTAGGATACTTTTACCCCTTTTGTAGGTTCCCCGGGCCCAAAACTGTTTTAAATATATTTCGTTTAAAAATATCAAGCAATTGGGCGTCCCTTCTCTATCAGCAAAATTTTTAATTCCAGTTTATACGAGGTGGGTTTAAAATCTAAACATATAATTGTTTTCGTTATTTTTATTGATAACTGACTTTATTGTCATAGAGGAGGCCTTCGACTTTTCCCCATTTGATTTGGGAGGACGAATATTTTCCCCAAAAAGTTTGCAAATTTTCCGTTAGCTTAATCTTTGCGGGAAAAATTTGGGATATGATCTTTATTTTTTTATCGATTTCGATTTCTTTCAAAAATTTTCTTTAATATAAAGGAAAAAAAGACACCCCCACCGCTTGAGGGGGGGGTAGGGGGAGAAGACGGAGGAGGAGGAGGAGGAAGCGGCTCCACCCACATTTTTGTTCCCGTGAAAATTACCTTTAAAGAAGAAAGGAAATGAGAGTTTTTTTTTTTAGACAAGGGTGCAGAGGGAAGGGGGAAAGGGGGGGAGGGGGACAGACAGACAAACAGACAGACAGAATTAGGAAGATTGCAAAAAACAATATTCAGGTGAAACTTAGAAAGGATAAGATGGAAAAAGTCGAAAGAAAAGAAGGAAAATAAATTTAAAATTTTGAGAAAGAGGGGAAAAAAAGTAATGTGGACGAAAAGGGGGAAAGGGAAAAAATGTAAGGGGGAGTTTTGATTCCCGAAAGGTGGGAGGGGGAAAAAGTAAAAAACAGGAAAAAAAGGAGGGGGGAGGGAAAAAGAATGGATCAGTGTTGAGAATAATATATTTTTAGAGATTCTTGGAACAAAGAAAACAGATCAACGTCAGCAGAGGTTACGTAACTTTTCATGCACGGAGAGAGAGAGAGAGAGAGAGAGAGAGAGAGAGAGATGGAGATGATGGAGATGATGGAAAGTCTCCTATTGGGATTCTCCTCTTTCCCAGATATCACATGGAATATTTTGTTACTGATTGTTTGTTGTCTTATGTGTGTGTGTGTGTGTGTGTGTGTGTTCATTTGCTTCAATTTACATACGTCCCCATTTTTTCTTTTCTACTTACCTCTATGCCCCAAAATTTCCTACGTTTGAACCCCACAGTTATGTCACACGTCTTTTCTCTTCTTCCTCCCCTCTTTTTCTTCCATTGTTTCCCTGTTTCCCTTCCCTTCCCTCCGGCCCTCTAACCGTACCTACCTTGCCACCCTTTCAACCATCTCGTATGCGTCAAACTGCGACATAATGTTTCCCTCCTTCCTTCCCTTATACCTTTCTCCCTCTTCTTCCTTCCCTAACCACGACTCCATTAGGTGGTGTGTGTGTGTGTGTGTGTGTTTTTGTGTGTGTGTGTGTGTGTTGTGTGTGTTGTGTGTGTGTTGCGCTTGTGGGAGCATCAAAAAGTATTGTATTTCCCTTCCCAACCTTCATAAGGGATCAGATACTTGTTCTCAAGTGTGTGTTGTGTGTGGTTTAGTGTGAATGTGTGTGTTGTGTGTGTGTGTGTGACTTGTGTGTGTGCTTATGGAAATTGGTAATATTGCCGCAACTTTTGAATTCGTCGGTTTTTCCTCCTCCTCCTCCCACCATCGTACAAGTTTAATTATTTCTGACTTCCCCACAGGTATTCGGAGCGTTGTAAGCTACACCAACACTTCATCAATTTCGAAGCATTCTCTTACATTACTGATAGTGAACATTTAACACATTTCATAAGCGATGTTAACATTAATCGTACGTGAAACTCATAGTATCCTGTAATGCACTAGGTGGCAACTCTTTAACATACTTTTAGTGTGATAGCTCGACGTAAGATGTCAGTGATAGGTAACAGTTTTCATGTGACATTCTACCACCAGATGGCAGTTCGTAAGATTGACAATATAAGGCATAGTTACGCCATCTTTAGTTATTGTCCAAGCGAGCGAAGCGAGCTTGGACCCCTATTTCAGCCGAAATCAGGTGTCATATACGTAGGTTTGTAAAATGTTTCCACGAATTCTTCTTCTTCTTGTGACTTTTGTAGGCAAGAAAGATACAGGCGCAAAGGAAGAAATTTGGCGCAGAAAGTTATATTTCGTCTCTTAACTCATTGTCCAAGCGAGCGAAGCGAGCTTTTAGTATTTATGCTAAAATTCGTAATATATTGTGCCTGGCGACATTAGTGCAGTGGCGAAAGTAGTGCATTAGTGCAGTGGAAATAAAATGTGTTCGTAGCCTTCACAACAACAGTGTCTGAGGCTCTGAGCGTCGCCGCTCACCGATACCACCACCACCACCACCACACCACCACCACCACCACACCACCACCACCACCACCACACCACCACCACCACCACACCACACCACCACCACCACCACCACCACCACCACCACACCACCACCACCACCACCACCACCACCACCTCTACCACCACCACCACCACCACCACACCAACACCACCACCACCACCGCCACCACCACCACCACCACCACCACCACACCACACCAACACACCACACCACACCACACCACACCACCACCACAACCACACACCACCACCACCACCACCACCACCACCACCACACCACCACCACCACCACCACCACCACCACCATCACCACCACCACACTACCACCATTACCACCACCACCACCAGAACCACACCACCACCACCACCATCACCACCACCATCACCATCACCACCACCACCACCACGACCATCACCACCACCACCACCATCACCACCACCGCCATCACCACACCATTTTTTTAAGAACTTTTTTTGAACTTTTTTCAAGAACAATTTAGCACTTTTCTTTTCTTTGAGGGTATTTAAAAAGTTGACTTTAGCCTGTGCGAGCTTGGACACGTTCCACATCTTTAGTGTGGACGTCTATTTCCTAGTATAATTTGGTTGATAGATGGTGTCACTTGTCTGGCATATCTTTTACTAATAGTGAGTGTGTTCCTTTTATCATGAATCATCGAGTGTATCAACAAGCAAATGTGAGACGCCATCATAACAACAATTATATGAGGAGACAGTCAGCCCCGGGAAATAATTTTGTTGCATATATGATGCTCGAACAGAAACAGACAAATATTACAGATAGGATAGTCTATTATTACACTATGATATCACTATTACAAATCCCTCCTGAACTTCCTTTTCTTCCTCCAATACAACTGACATTCCTCCTCCTCCTCTGCAACACACGTAACCGTGATTTTTTGTGTTGCGTCGCAGTGTAATTACTATGTAGTGTAGGTTGGCTTTGATGTGTGTTTGTGTGTGTGTGTGAGTGTGTTTGTGTGTGTGTGTGTTTGTTTGTGTGTTGTGATCTCATGCACATCAGAATACACACGCTCAGTCACCAGTGCGATCAGTAACGTCGACCCACCCTGTCATATAACTCAGAAACACACACACACACACACACACACACACACACACACACACACACACACACACACACACACACACACACACACACACACACACACACACACACGCACACACACACACACACACATACACACACACACACAAACACACACACACACACTTGTGGACATATCGTAACCTTGAACTGGGAAGGACTATATAAGTTTTATTGACTGAGTTTTGTTCATCTCTCTTCTCTCTCTCTCTCTCTCCTCTCTCCCCTCTTCTCTCTCTCTCTCTCTCTCTCTTCTCTCTCTCTCTCTCTCTCTCTCTCTCTCTCTGACTCCTTTCTTCCCCAGACTCATCTTCGTCTTGACGTTTCTTGGAAGAGATAGCTGCAGTGGTGGCGGAGGAGGAGGAGGTGGAGGTGGAGGAGGAGAGGGAAGGAAGAAACGCGGAGGAGGAAGAGAAAGAGAACAAGAGAAGATTGAAAGAGATTGATGTTCATAACGTTGTTTAGGGAGAAGGGGAAAAACACAGGAAATATTGTATTGAATTATTGAAAGTTTTGTACCGGGGGTTTGAAGTATTGCATTATTTGTGAAAAATTTTATTATTTGAAAATGGAAGGCAAGTGATGTTCCTTTTTATATATACATACACTCATACATACAAAAGTCCACATTGATATATTCCAACACTGATCTTGTAACACTTTTTTATTTACCAGTTTTTATCCCTTCTTTTCATTAACTTCTTTTTTTTATCATTATTCTTGATCATGTTACTATTATTATCATCATTATCACTTGTTATTATCTACTACTACTACTACTATTACTACTACTACTACTACTACTACTACTACTACTACTACTACTACTACTACTACTACTACTACTACTACTACTACTACTACTACTTCTATTTCTACTACTACTTCTATTTCTACTACTACGAACTACTACTACTACTACTACTACTACGACTACTACGACTACTACTACTACTACTACTTTTTTTTTTTTTTTTTTTTTTACTACAAGATACCTCCACCGATTGTTTATTTGCGGACTCCATTAACTGGAGGCCAGTAGCCCCAACTCTGATCGCTACTGACTGTGGCATCCAACCATAGGCTACTACTACTTATCCACTACTTACTCTCCTCTCTCCGTCATCTACACTAATATGCCGCTCTCCACTACAGTGGCCTGGTAGTTCAGGCCGTCTAAATCGATGGTTGTGGGGGTGGAGTATCTAGTACCCCTGAGACATAAGAGGGCAGACCTGAGCAGGGAGAAGGAGAGACGGCACCTCATCCAGGCGACAACGTGGCTCCTTGGCTGGTGCTTCTCTTTCTGCCATTACATCTGCTAGTCTTGAATAGAAGCACTTGGCCTTGGGCCCTCCCGCCTGACGTAGTGAAAACCAGGGGTGTGAAGGTGCCGTGGTCTACATTTCGGATCCTATCTCCATAACTCCTGATTTTTTCCCGTTCATTCTTTTGGTGAGCAGCTTCCAGTGGGATCCTCTGGTAGCAGGCGGCCATTGGATCGAAGATTCTGATGTCCATGAACGCTCTCTGTCCTCTGGTCCAGAAACCACGAGCACTTACGTCCACTCGGGCATCGTTTGTGGTGTTGGCCGTCCTGTACTGCACGTGTTCGCCATTCAGGGGGAGGAGGGTTGGTTCGGTGGTGACGTCGCGGCATACCTCCCTGAGCATGCTGGCCGTCAAATCTCTCACCTCATCGTGTCTGATGCACACGAATCCTCCCTTTTTACATGTCATTGTATGGTCGACGCTGTTTGGATCTCCACATACACAGGTTTTGGGTAGCCCCTCCACTGGCCAGCCATACCTCAGAGCAACGGCATCTACGAATCTTGTTTGTTGAGGCTGAAGCCTTTAGCTCTGATAGGCAAGCATGTTAGCCAGTTGGACGCTCCCGTTTCCTGTGCAATGTGAATTTTCTTCACGGTGTCGATTGGCATGACGTCTTTTAAGTGTTGCAATCTTTCCACTTGTGCATTCTGTCTGTTTCTAGACATGGTTTTCTTTAGCTCCAAGACCGCATTCTGGTCAGTTTCTCCCTTTGCGTCTTGAGCTATGATTTTTTCGGTGAGGGACCTGGTGAGGTGGATGGAGTCACGGTTTTCTTCCTCAGCCATTTTTTCAGGGGACGTGATCCCCATCCCACCCAGTCTTGGTGGAAGTGACAGCAGCTCCCTCACGTCATTTCCTATGATGAAATTAGTTTTTAACAGTGCTGGTAGGAAGGTTTTCCTGATGGATTCTTCCAAAGGTCTGAGGAGATGGCTGATGCCTGGGATGGTGCGCTTGACGAAGCTCCATCGATGTTGTAGGCCATGTGTGAATGCTGAGTAAGCTGCGTGTGGTTCTGTCTTGGCTATGTCGGACAAGACGCCCACCTCTTTCACCCACTCTGATACTTTCACCTCCACATAATTCTGCTTGAACTCCGGTGTTCCAATCACAGCTCCCAAATGCCGCTGCCCGTCCTTTGTCACAGTGACTCCGCTGTCCCTGAAAAGTTGCATTCCAATTTCATAATGTTCGGGTTTTACGATGAGGATGGACTTGGTGGCGTTGGGTGTATATCCTATAGTAGGTCCGTTCTTCTTCTTACTACTACTACTACTACTACTACTACTACTATACTACTACTACTACTACTACTACTACTACTACTACTACTACTACTACTACTACAGTTATACTACTACTACTACTACTACTACCACCACCACCACCACCATCATCATTGTCACCATCATAAATACAGACAGAACGAAAGCGGTGATTCATCTCATTTATTTACCATGCAGGTTACATAAATCGTGTGGATCAGACTTCCAGCTTGATATATAATGCATCACGGTGTGGGGCTTGCTGTTTGGCCCATCCCTGCCTCCCTCCCTGCCTCCCCTGCCTCACTCCCTGCCTCTCCTGTCTCACTGCCTCACTCCCTGCCTCCCATCACGAGTATGGGGAGTTTTCAAAGCTAATCCGCCAGATGTCTCTCGCGCATCTCACATCCACTGCCCTTTGAGCGTGAATGATCTATCATTTACCGTAAACTCCCTGTACTTTTTCGGGACATATCAGAATTACCCTTCAATACAACAACTGAAACAGTTTTTAATAAAAAATGTAGTTTATCATTTTGTTTTTCAGCACTTGAAGAAAATATTGGCAAAACATAGAATACTTGAAAACTCAATTTCTTAAAATCGTCATTTCATGGAAACACTGCACGTTCAAGCTGAATGAAGCTTCAGGAAGTATGTACGTACTTGTATGTAAGCTTTCGCCGAGTGCCTGTTTTGGATGTGTCTGCCTCTTTTGCGACGAACATTTAACCAAGAAATAGTGTGGCGTTCAGCATCTCCGAAGAAACCATCCCGATGTCGGGATCTGATATCAGTCACTTCTTATCCACGGCTGGGGGGAAGAGTCTTGTTTTAGGGCTGCGAGGATCCCTTGGGGAACACTATGAGCCCTGGTGATGTCCTATGATGCTATTACAGGCGTGGTAGTTGACCTGTCTCCTCAGGAAGGCACAGGTGAGGCAGATAACGGCGGATGCATGCGTTCCTGCAGCCCGCTCTTTTTCAAGACAACAAGTAAACAAGACCCATGTATTGTCTTCGATAGAGGACTGTTCGTTGAGGTGCCAATTACTTAAATTACTTCTTGGTTAAATGTTCGTCGCAAAAGAGACAGACACATCCAAAACAGGTACTCGGCGAAAGCTTACATACAAGTACATACTTCCTGAAGCTTCATTCAGCTTGAACGTGCAGTGTTTCCATGAAATGACGATTTTAAGAAATTGAGTTTTCAAGCATTCTATGTTTTGCCAATATTTTCTTCAAGTGCTGAAAAACAAAATGATAAACTACATTTTTTATTAAGAACTGTTTCAGTTGTTGTATTGAAGGGTAATTCTGATATGTCCCGAAAAAGTACAGGGAGTTTACGGTAAATGATAGATCATTCACGCTCATAGGGCAGAGGATATGAGAGCGCGAGAAACAGGCTTGAGCGTGAGCTTATTAGAAAACTCCCCATTGGAGGTGTCGTGATAATGCTCTGGTGTTTGTGTTTGATGTTTAAATCAAGCTAAAACTAACATGCTTGACGTTTCTTTTTTTACTTCTTCTTTTTTATTTTGTTTTCTTGTTCATATTTTTTTTCTCTTCGATTTGTTTTTGTTTTTCTTGTTTGATTTCTTCTTTTTATTTTTTTTCTCCTTTTTTTTTTTATTATTATTATTATTATTATTATTATTATTATTATTATTATTATCCTTATTACTATTATTATTATTATATTATTATTATTATTAATATTATTATTATTATTATTTGTAAGTGCCTAAAAAGTCGTTTGTTTGCATTTTTTTTACCATGTTTATTCCTGTGTAAATTCGTTTGCCTCATCTTTACCTCCCTTCTTTGACCACTAGGAAACAATCTGTCCTAATTTGTTTAAGCCTCTTCGCTTTAATGAGAAACGAATGACACGTGAAAAGAAAAGAAAAATGAATAAAGAATTAAAAAATAGCAAGAAAAGGTAGCAAGTGAAAAGAAACACTGCAAAGTTGAGAGAGAGAGAGAGAGAGAGAGAGAGAGAGAGAGAGGAGAGAGAGAGAGAGAGAGAGAGAGAAGAGAGAGAGAGAGATATGATGTATGAAAAGAGGAATAGGAAGCAATAAAGTGAACGCATATGCATGAGTAGTCGAACGCACGAAAAAAAAGAATTAATATATTATGAAAACCGTCACGAAGAGAGAGAGAGAGAGAGAGAGAGAGAGAGAGAGAGAGAGAGAGAGAGAGAGAGAGAGAGAGAGAGAGAGAGAGAGAAACGTGTTTGATAGCTTCGCTGGTGCAGGAGTGAAAGTAGATAACCATGTGTGTGTGTGTCAACGGAGGTGATCACATCGAGGCCCCTGGGATATACCGAGGGCCTCGATCACACACACACACACGCACGCACGCACACTTACAAGGATTTATATATACGTACTAATATTTCATATTTTTCTCACATTCATCAGTCGTTCGTATGTGCCTCCGTGGAGAGAGAGAGAGAGAGAGAGAGAGAGAGAGAGAGAGAGAGAGAGAAAGGGGGTTGAAGAGGTCAATAATGTGGAGTGAGAGTGTACATTACGCTTTTGAAGAAGAAAGAAATGGATATTGTAGAAGAAGTAATAAAAAAACCAGAGAAATTAATAAAACAAAGACAAAGAAGGAAGAACGAGAGGTTGTGAGTGTATGAGAGGAGGATCGAGGTGTATGTATGTAGACTAGGAAGGTGATAAGGCTAGGCTAGCGCTCCTAGCTACGAATTCGCGGGCCCTGGTTCGAATCCCGGCCAGGGCAGTTGGTGTGCAGCCCACCAGCTGTTCATCCTTCCTTTCGGGGTTGGTCAATAAATGGGTACCTGGGGAAACCTGGGGAAGGTAACTATGGTAACCCGGATGTCACACTATAATGTAGCCCTGTGTCCCGGGGTAACGGGTTGTCACCCACCAGTGCCACCACAGGCTCAAGGGCTAATGCGACGGAGATGAGCACCGAGGCCACGTGCAGCTTAGCGTATGCCCCCATCTATACCTTAGTGTTCGTAAAGTAATAATAATCATTCGCTCTCACTTTATTTTCAATATTCACGCCGCTTCTTATTATTCATGCATCACCACCTCCTTGGAATTCATCTACATTGCATAATGGTCATAATCACCGGTCACGGAAGGAGGAACAACGAACCCTGCCTTCCTTACTCACTCTTTGTAACGTGCATGAGATTAAAACTAGTATGTCCCTACTCTTACCAATACTCTTCTTCCTCTTCCTCCTTCTCACCCTATTCTACATACACTTCGATCCTCCTCTCATACGCTCATAGCCTCTCGTTCTCCCTCCCCTGTCTTCGTTTCAGTCCTTTCTCTCGTTTTTTAATCTTTTCTCTTCAATATCCATTTCTTTCTTCTTCAAAAGCCTAATGTACACTCTCACCCCACATTATTAACCTCTTCAACACTCTCTCTCTCTCTCTCTCTCTCTCTCTCTCTCTCTCTCTCTCTCTCTCCTCTCTCTCTCTTCTCTCTCTCTCTCCTCTTCTCTCTCTCTCTCTCTCTCTCTCTCTCTCATCTCCTCTCTCTTCTCTCTCTCTCTCTCTCTCTCTCTCTCTCTCTCTCTCTCTCTCTCTCTCTCTCTCTCTCTCCTATCAAATACCTTTCTATTTCTATTACACGTGGTCCTCCCCTCATATTTTGCCTCACTTAGCCCCCTCTCTTCCCCTCTCCCTCCTCTCATACTTACCCATCTTCCAACAGTAAAACCCCCACATCCCACCCCCTCCTCCACCCTCTTCGTCCTTTCCTCCCTCTCCCACACGCCTCCTCACTATTTCCAGCACACATATTCTTCGTTCTTTCTTCCTCTCCTTTCCTTTCTTTCTTCGCACACTACCTGGATATCCTCACTTTCTTAGATAAGGAGGAGGAAGAAAATATGTGTAACAGTTATTATCAAGAAAGATGAACGTTTGACACTTATGTATTTTTATCCTTCGCTTCCTGCTTCTCTCTCCTCTTTATCCTTATTACTCCCATTCTTTCTCCTTTTCTTTGTCCTGTTTTCGTGTTCCTCTTTTATTTTCCTCCTTTCTGTCTGTCTTTCCATCTTTCTTGTTATCCATCTTTCGTATTGATCGTCCTTTTCTATACCTGTGTCTATTTCTTTTTCTTTCCGTGTTTTCGTCTTCAACCTTCTCATCACTTTCTCTCCCCTTTTCCCTTCCTTCCCCTCCTCGTCTCTCCCTCAGGTCCCGTCTAGATAATCAACCCCTCACCTCCCTCCTTCCTCACCCCTTCCCCCTCCCTCCTCCACCCTTGCCATAATGATGACGACCCTTCTGCGGGGGGAGGGAATAACGGAGGTCATCACTCTCAAAGGGCACAGGTCGCCAAGGAGGAGAAGTGACCTTGGTTAACTCCCTCCTCCTCCTCCTCCTCCTCCTCCTCCTCTTGTGGATCCTATGTCTGTATTTCTATTTATTCCACCTCCTCATCTTCAGTTATTACAAGTTTCACAAGTTTCTATTACATTACATTACAATTACAAGTTACACACACACACATAAACATACATACATACATACATACATACATACATACACACACACACACACACACACACACACACACGTCATGCCATCACATGCACACAATACCGGTTATATACAGGGTACACCTTCTCACGAACTTGTCAGGCTGGGAGCACACACACACACACACACACGCACACACACACACACACACACACACACACACACACACACACACACACACACACACACACACAGGGGTACTCCGTAGTGTAGGGGTAGCACGCTCGGTTCACAACCGAGAAGTCCCGGGTTCGATTCCCGGGCGGAGCGGAAACAGTTGGGCTGTTTCCTTAAAACCCGAGCCCCTGTCCACCCAGCAGTGAATGGGTACCGGGTGTTAGCCGGGGGTTTGTGACCCGCCTCCCGGGGTGCTGGCTTCGGCCAACACTAAGCACTAAGGATGAATGATAAAAATGTTGATATGGAGACGGGGCCATACGAGCGTTGCTCAGGCCCTGTAAAATACAACTAGATGAATACAACTAGAAGAATACACACCATCACTGAATTCATTAAAGGTATAACTGTTGGCTGATTCTGCATATCTACATACATACATGAATATATACATACAGACATGCATACACACATACATTCAGAGGTGGAGTATGCGGGTACGTGCGTAGTTACTTCTCTTTAAAGCAAGGCAAAAATACTGCACACTTTTTTTCTCTCTTTCTCTCTTTCTGTCTATCTTTTTAAATCTATACTCTCCATAACAACATTGAAATAAAAGTGGCATGTGTGTGTGTGTGTGCATGTGTGTGTGTGTGTGTGTGTGCATGTGTGTGTGTGTGCATGTGTGTGTGTGTGTGTGTGCATGTGTGTGTGTGTGTGTGCATGTGTGTGTGTGTGTGTGTGCATGTGTGTGTGTGTGCATGTGTGTGTGTGTGTGTGTGCATGTGTGTGTGTGTGTGTGCATGTGTGTGTGTGTGAGTTTGACGTCAGAGGTAACATCACGTGTAGGGATGTCGCTTTTTCTTTATCTCATAAAACACGCTCATGATTTTTTTAGGAGAAACTGATCTGTTCAGGGAAAATTTGATTCCATGCTTTGGTATATCTGGCAGAAGAAAGATAGTAGTAGTAGTAGTAGCAGTAGTAATAGTAGTAGTAGTAGTAGTAGTGGTAGTAGTAGTGGTAGTGGTAGTAGTAGTGGTAGTAGTAGTAGTAGCAGTAGTAGAAGCAGTAATGATTATGAAAATAGTAATGATAACGATGATAAAGGAAATAAGAAATAAATTAATAAGGGGTATTTAGCAGATTGTATGTAAAAATGAAACAAGGTAGAACATAGTTAATCATCACAGTGAAACTAGATAGTTTAGAATATATTTAAAGTAAAAAATGCGAATTAATATACGTGGAAGGAATTAGGAAAGAAAGAAGAGTTGGACAAAGCAGAAGAGTAAAAGGATTAAAAACAATTAAAGAGAGAGACAGACAGACAGACAGACATACTTACTATAAAAAATCTCAATTCGCCACCCCCTAAAGAATCGACAAAAGGATAAAAAAAGAGAGAATTAAAAGAGTAGAGAAAGGAACAGAAATAATGGGACCATCTCTGACGGGGGACAAAAGGATATAATGCGAGGTGACCTTCGAGAATGGAAGGACATGGGGGAAAGGTTTTGGGGGTGGGGGTGGTGGTGGTGGTTGGGGAAGGGGGTGATGGAGGTTATGGTGGGTGTTTTAGTATGGTGGGTTTTCTGTATCCCGGTACGCAGGCCCGGGGTATGGCTGTAGGGATGTGACGTTAGGGGTGTGTGTAGGGGGCGTGCTGAAGTATTCTTTGTAGGAAAAAACAGAGGTTTATTATTTTTTTCTGTTTTAGATATTTTCCTCTCTTTTTTTTAACTTCATGTTTTTACTACCGTACTACGTTTCTACTACTACATACTACTCTACTACTCTACTATACTACTACTAACTACTACTACTACTCCTACTACTACTTACTACTACTACTCTACTACTACAAATCTATACAAAAAAATAATAATAATTATATACTATCTGTTGCCTTTACTATTTACTAATAAAATACTAATCTACTAATACTACTAATACTAATACAAATACTACTACTGCCGCTGTGTGCTTTAAAATTACTACTTATACTACTACTACTGCTGCTACTACTACTAAAAGCTGCTGCTTCTACTTTTTACAAAATTATACTATACTAATACAAATACTAATACTACTACGATAATAATAATAAAAATAATAATAATAATATAATAAAAATAATAAAAATAATCCCCCGCTACTTTTATAATTATGTCTATTACTACTACTACTACTACTACTACTACACCCCTATACTACTCCCATTTTCTACCCTCTACTACTACTACTTACTATTCTACTACTAATATTACTACTACAAGTACAAAACTAAACACCAACATTCCCTTCTCATTTGCCACCACCTCACCACTCGAGTGCACTGCACCTACCCAGAGGTTTTCCAATAACCTTTCTTTCCTTCACTCATGCCACCCCCCCAAATGGACTCTTTCCACACTTGTTCTCTGAAATGTTGAAAAAAATTGGAAACGAAAAAAGGTGTTGCGTTAAAACTTTTAAAAAGTTTGTAAATTTTTGCGTTCTCTTTTTTTTTTTCTTTTTGCATTTTTTTCCTTTAAAACATGTTTTTTTCCTTCTGTTTGTTTCATTTTGTTTTGTGTGTGTGTGTGTGTGTGTGTGTGTATTTAGTTGTTTTATGTATATAATTCGAAGAAAAATGTGTAATCTGTAGTTAATGTTATTGTTTTAAAACCATTTCATCTACAAGAAATTAAATTGTTCATCAACATACCCTCAAATATGCTTGAATATCAACACACACACACACAACCACCACACACACACACACCACACACACACACCCACACACACACACACACACCACACACACACACACCACAACACACGCACGCACCACGCACCACGCACGCACACACACACACACACACACCACCACCCACACACACACACACCACACACACCACACACACCACAACACACACACACAACACACCACACCCCCCACACACACACAACCACACACACACACAACCACACAAGTGTTTTATAATACATACATAATCTCTCATACACACAACACACACACACATATCACCACACGACCACAGGGAAACACACACACTAAAACAAAGAAGTGACATCTAATACATAATTCAATACAAACCCTTTCCCAAGTGTGCGGACTGTGCATTTACGGTAAGGCTGCGTGATTTAATATGAAAAAAAAGGGTTAATTGTAAGATCATACACACGCAGAGAGAGAGAGAAAAGAGGAGAGAGAGAGGAGAAGAGAGCGAGAGAGAGAGAAAAGAGGAGAGAGAGAGAGAGAGAGAGAGAGGGGGAGAGAGAAAAAAGGGCTAGTGTCACCTGTGTTGGGGTTCAGGGGGGAAGGGGAGTGGGAAGTGAGAGTGTGGGGGAAAGGGGAAAGGGGGATGTGGTGTATGGGAAGGGTGAGGAGGAGAGAAAGGGGGTTTATGCTCATTATTATGCTTAATTTAATTGTGTGTGTATGGAACCAAGGCCTACACAACACACACACACACACACACACACCACACACACACACACACAACACACACCCCCACCACACAACACACACACCGGCGATGGTCGGTTTAAACGTTTTGGTCTCTCACTCTGTGGGGAGGGCGGTTCGAAACCCCGCGCTCCCGGGATTTTTCCCCTTGACAAAAACGGGCGGTTACTGTCCCCCTTGAGCAAGGGGATGGGGGGGTGTTGGGGTGTGAGGTCCCAGCTTTCCAAAGTCGGTAATAAGAGCTCCAACTCGCACTGAGAGGGTGAAACTGGCGATCGCGAGGCAGCTCGCGGGGGCAAAAACCCTGGGTGAATGACACACAACACACCCCACAACCACGCACACTGAAAAAGAGAGAGAGAGGGGAGAGCTTTCTTGTTCTTGGGATCGTACTACCGGTACGTTTATTTTTAAATTGGTGTTTACATTTCACCGTATTGGGGTAGTGGGACGTCCTCTTCCTTTCTCTCCCCTCTCTCTCTCTCTCTCTCTCTCTCCTTCTTTTCTCTCTCTCTCTCTCTTTCTCATTGCAGTTGATGACCCTCAACTCTTCACATTTTCCCTCGTTTCCTTTAACATTAAATCATCACATTCTTCCTATCTTTCTTTCTTCTCTCCCTGCATGCTCTTCCATCTTTCCTTCTTCTTATTGTCAGCGCTCTTTTTGAGTCACTTATTTTCTCTGTATTTAACTCATTGTTTTATCATTTTTTCATGGAAACTGAACGGGGACAGACAACGACGACAGACGACAACAGAGAGAGAGAGAGAGAGAGAAGAGAGAAGGGGAGGAGAGAGAGAGAGAGAAGAAGGGACGAAGGCAAACAAGGATGAGGAGTACGAGAGGGAGCAAGAACTCAAGGAGAAAGACAAGCACGTGCAAAGCAAAGTAGTAGGAGGGGGATTGAGAGAGAGAGAGAGAGAGGAAGAGGAAGAGAAAAGGGGGGAAAAGAGAGAGAAAAGAGGGAGAAAAAGAATAAATGCATTAGTTGAAATAAAATAATACACTTCTCAAAATCATAAGAAGAAACAAACAAAAAATGCAAAACTAGAAAAAAAAGTTACGCAGAACTTAGAAAATAAATTATATGGTAAGGAAAGATAAATTGACCAAGTTTGTTATGAGATTGGGATAACTTTTCTTGCGACGTTGTGTTTTTGTCAGCAAGTGTGGGATGGATTACTAGATTACATAGGAAAAACAGACACCAAGACCTATTGGGCCATAGCGAGGGGATCTGCGAACACATTACAAAATCAATACGGTAAGAAAAAAGTTGGAAAATGATCCTGTCCCTAAAGAGGATGGAAATTCCCAAATGCAGAATGATGGATATGAAAATACTAACTAAACACCAACCCCTACAACTAATTGATACGGGGGCAGAACAATTCGCACTTTTTAATACCCTTTACTTTTAGTGCGCTCAAATCTGTTTTTTTTAAAGTAGTTATTTTGCGGCTCCGACAAAATTTGCTGGTAACGTTCCACGATCAACGCTCAAACTTGAAAAAATTTTTACGGAGCGGGGATGCAAAGTTTTACCCTTTTTGTTTAAACCATTATTTTTTGTTGTCATTGAGTTGAAAACTCGAATGGTTTCTTGATTAAAAGCATCAAAACCTTTTAGGTCTTAAAGGTTTTCTATAATCCCGCGGATTCTACGATCCTTTTAAAGGAAAAAATATTAAGTTTCCGCGTTTTCTTTATAAATGAAATTTTGCAGGATGGAATTTGTTTGGTTTGTTCTTCTTTGCACTGTTTCCAAATTTTGGGTTGTCTTTTTACGAAAAAGGACGACCGAAATTTAACCTATTTCCCAAGGGGGCTAACCAAGGACGTGTATAAATTTTTGTCATTACTTCGGAGTTTTATTTCAAATTACGTTTTAAAAAAGCCCAACATCATATTTGCCTTTTTACTGGGGCAGGCAAAGCGGACTGGTTTTCAGCATTACTGAGATGAAAACTAAAACTTTTTCCTGCTGCTTCAGTTAACGATTTTTTTTGCATTGAAAAGTATATTGGGGGATCGTGCCTATAAAGCATTACTTCTTTTCGGGAAAAAATTTTTTAAAAGCCATTTATCACTCCCAAACTGATAGTTTTTCAGATCATTTTTTATGATTCCATTTTCTCTAGTATATCTTTACCGCCCAATTTTTTGTCATCTGCAAATTTCGATATTTTAAACAATCTGCGTCAGATCGTTGAATTTTAAACAGAAAAAAGAGGACCCAAGACCCACCCTTAGGCACCCCCTAAACTCTAACCAATCTGCCCCCATTTATTATACCCTGGTTGAAGCCACCCTGAAAATNGAAAGGGGGGGTATAACACCCAAGGTTCGCTGCCAAGTCAAAAGGGCGGTCCGGAGCATGGGTAAAACCACCCTCTCTCTATCAGCTCTCGAAAAGCACTGAGTGTGGTTGTGTGTTGGTGGTGGGGTGGAGGGAGACTCCCTCCACCTCCCTCCCTCCTCACTAGCTCCGCCCACCATTTATATGGCGGGAACGAAGGTGAAATCTTTACGCGCTTTCGGGTGTATACATTTTTCTTGCGGTCAAAATGTATACATTTTTTTTGCGACCACTGTATGATGCTCGAACAGAAACAGACAAATATTACAGATAGGATAGTCTATTATTACACTATGATATCACTATTACAAATCCCTCCTGAACTTCCTTTTCCTCCTCCAATACAACTGACATTCCTCCTCCTCCTCTGCAACACACGTAACCGTGATTTTTTGTGTTGCGTCGCAGTGTAATTACTATGTAGTGTAGGTTGGTTTTGATGTGTGTTTGTGTGTGTGTGTGAGTGTGTTTGTGTGTGTGTGTGTGTGTTTGTGTGTTGTGATCTCATGCACATCAGAATACACGCGCTCAGTCACCAGTGCGATCAGTAACGTCGACCCACCCTGTCATATAACTCAGAAACACACACACACACACACACACACACACACACACACACACACACACACACACACACACACACACACACACACACACACACACACACACACACACACACACGCACACACACACACACACATACACATACACACACACACACAAACACACACACTTGTGGACATATCGTAACCTTGAACTGGGAAGGACTATATAAGTTTTATTGACTGAGTTTTGTTCATCTCTCTCTCTCTCTCTCTCTCTCTCTCTCTCTCTCTCTCTCTCTCTCTGACTCCTTTCTTCCCCAGACTCATCTTCGTCTTGACGTTTCTTGGAAGAGATAGCTGCAGTGGTGGCGGAGGAGGTGGAGGTGGAGGAGGAGAGGGAAGGAAGAAACGCGGAGGAGGAAGAGAAAGAGAACAAGAGAAGATTGAAAGAGATTGATGTTCATAACGTTGTTTAGGGAGAAGGGGAAAAACACAGGAAATATTGTATTGAATTATTGAAAGTTTTGTCCCGGGGGTTTGAAGTATTGCATTATTTGTGAAAATTTTTATTATTTGAAAATGGAAGGCAAGTGATGTTCCTTTTTATATATACATACACTCATACATACAAAAGTCCACATTGATATATTCCAACACTGGTCTTGTAACACTTCTTTATTTACCAGTTTTTATCCCTTCTTTTCATTAACTTCTTTTTTTATCATTATTCTTGATCATGTTACTATTATTATCATCATTATCACTATTGTTATTATCTACTACTACTACTACTATTACTACTACTACTACTACTACTACTACTACTACTACTACTACTTCTATTTCTACTACTACGAACTACTACTAAGTTACTACTACTACTACTACGACTACTACTACTACTACTACTACTACTACTACTACTACTACTACTACTACTACTACTACTACTACTACAGTTATACTACTACTACTACTGCTACTACCACCACCACCATCATCATCATCATTGTCACCATCATAAATACAGACAGAACGAAAGCGGTGATTCATCTCATTTATTTACCATGCAGGTTACATAAATCGTGTGGATCAGACTTCCAGCTTGATATATAATGCATCACGGTGTGGGGCTTGCTGTTTGACCCATCCCTGCCTCCCTCCCTGCCTCCCCTGCCTCACTCCCTGCCTCTCCTGTCTCACTGCCTCACTCCCTGCCTCCCATCACGAGTATGGGGAGTTTTCAAAGCTAATCCGCCAGATGTCTCTCGCGCATCTCACATCCACTGCCCTTTGAGCGTGAATGATCTATCATTTACCGTAAACTCCCTGTACTTTTTCGGGACAAATTTACGGTAAATGATAGATCATTCACGCTCATAGGGCAGAGGATATGAGAGCGCGAGAAACAGGCTTGAGCGTGAGCTTATTAGAAAATTCCCCATTGGAGGTGTCGTGATAATGCTCTGGTGTTTGTGTTTGATGTTTAAATCAAGCTAAAACTAACATGCTTGACGTTTCTTCTTTTACTTCTTCTTTTTTATTTTGTTTTCTTGTTCATATTTTTTTTCTCTTCGATTTGTTTTTGTTTTTCTTGTTTGATTTCTTCTTTTTATTTTTTTTCTCCTTTTTTTTTTTCTTCTTCTTCTTCTTCTTCTTCTTCTCCTTATTATTATCCTTATTACTATTATTATTATTATTATATTATTATTATTATTAATATTATTATTATTATTATTTGTAAGTGCCTAAAAAGTCGTTTGTTTGCATTTTTTTTACCATGTTTATTCCTGTGTAAATTCGTTTGCCTCATCTTTACCTCCCTTCTTTGACCACTAGGAAACAATCTGTCCTAATTTGTTTAAGCCTCTTCGCTTTAATGAGAAACGAATGACACGTGAAAAGAAAAGAAAAATGAATAAAGAATAAAAAAATAGCAAGAAAAGGTAGCAAGTGAAAAGAAACACTGCAAAGTTGAGAGAGAGAGAGAGAGAGAGAGAGAGAGAGAGAGAGAGAGAGAGAGAGAGAGAGAGAGAGAGGAGAGAGAGAGAGAGATATGATGTATGAAAAGAGGAATAGGAAGCAATAAAGTGAACGCATATGCATGAGTAGTCGAACGCACGAAAAAAAAGAATTAATATATTATGAAAACCGTCACGAAGAGAGAGAGAGAGAGAGAGAAGAGAGAGAGAGAGAGAGAGAGAGAGAGAGAGAGAGAGAGGAGAGAGAGAGAGAGAGAGAGAAACGTTTTTGATAGCTTCGCTGGTGCAGGAGTGAAAGTAGATAACCATGTGTGTGTGTGTCAACGGAGGTGATCACATCGAGGCCCCTGGGATATACCGAGGGCCTCGATCACACACACGCACGCACGCACGCACGCACGCACGCACGCACGCACGCACGCACACTTACAAGGATTTATATATACGTACTAATATTTCATATTTTTCTTACATTCATCAGTCGTTCGTATGTGCCTCCGTGGAGAGAGAGAGAGAGAGAGAGAGAGGAGAGAGAGAGAGAGAGAGAGAGAGAGAGAGAGAGAGAGAGAGAGAGGAGAAAGGGGTTGAAGAGGTCAATAATGTGGAGTGAGAGTGTACATTACGCTTTTGAAGAAGAAAGAAATGGATATTGTAGAAGAAGTAATAAAAAAACCAAAGAAATTAATAAAACAAAGACAAAGAAGGAAGAACGAGAGGTTGTGAGTGTATGAGAGGAGGATCGAGGTGTATGTATGTAGACTAGGAAGGTGATAAGGCTAGGCTAGCGCTCCTAGCTACGAATTCGCGGGCCCTGGTTCGAATCCCGGCCAGGGCAGTTGGTGTGCAGCCCACCAGCTGTTCATCCTTCCTTTCGGGGTTGGTCAATAAATGGGTACCTGGGGAAACCTGGGGAAGGTAACTATGGTAACCCGGATGTCACACTATAATGTAGCCCTGTGTCCCGGGGTAACGGGTTGTCACCCACCAGTGCCACCACAGGCTCAAGGGCTAATGCGACGGAGATGAGCACCGAGGCCACGTGCAGCTTAGCGTATGCCCCCATCTATACCTTAGTGTTCGTAAAGTAATAATAATCATTCGCTCTCACTTTATTTTCAATATTCACGCCGCTTCTTATTATTCATGCATCACCACCTCCTTCTTGGAATTCATCTACATTGCATAATGGTCATAATCACCGGTCACGGAAGGAGGAACAACGAACCCTGCCTTCCTTACTCACTCTTTGTAACGTGCATGAGATTAAAACTAGTATGTCCTTACTCTTACCAATACTCTTCTTCCTCTTCCTCCTTCTCACCCTATTCTACATACACTTCGATCCTCCTCTCATACGCTCATAGCCTTCGTGTTCTCCCTCCCCTGTCTTCGTTTCAGTCCTTTCTCTCGTTTTTTAATCTTTTCTCTTCAATATCCATTTCTTTCTTCTTCAAAAGCCTAATGTACACTCTCACCCACATTATTAACCTCTTCAACACCCTCTCTCTCTCTCTCTCTTCTCTCTCTCCTCTCTCTCCTCTCTCTCTTCTCTCTCTCTCTCTCTCTCTCTCTCTTCTCCTCTTCCTTCTCTCTCTCTTCTTCTCTCTCTCTCTCTCTCTCTCTCTCTCTCCCCTCCTATCAAATACCTTTCTCATTTCTATTACACGTGGTCCTCCCCTCATATTTTGCCTCACTTACCCCCTCTCTTCCCCTCTCCCTCCTCTCATACTTACCCATCTTCACAACAGTAAACCCCCAATCCCACCCCTCCTCCACCCTCTTCGTCCTTTCCTCCTCTC
>JACEEZ010010419.1:0-34872 GCA_016584305.1 Chionoecetes opilio
ACCGTTTAAAAAAGGATTTTAATGTAGATAAACTTAAGTGCAAATCAAAATAAATTGAAACCCATTTGTAAAAGCAATATCACATAGCTAAAAATCATTAAAGAAAATTTTTGGGGTATAAACATTACATAAGGTAAATTCCTTCTATTAATGATAAAACACAAAAAAGAAAACTATGAAAAACACTATAATTTTACAATTTTATCACAATATAAGAGTTCTTAAAACTCCTATTATAATTTTAAAAGTAGTTTAAAAAAAGCAATTTCAAAAACGAAAACACCTATAATTCCAAACATTTGAATTTCTCTATCATAAAGAGCTGAAAATGTCAATTTTCGCATTTTTAGCCCTTCAAAATACATTAAAACACTTAAAAAACGTTGTTTTTAGAATCAATTCATTACATAAATTACATAAAAAAATACATATTTTAAGCTCAAATATTGTAAAATATATTGTGTAAAAGTGCTTAAATAATATCAAATTTCGAATTTTTTGGGCTTTCCAAAAAAACATTAAAACCTTGAAAAAAAACTTTGTTTTTAAGATGATACCTAAATTTCTGAAAATTCTATTTTTAGCTCATAAACATTGAAAATAGTTTGAAAAGTGCTAATATGTAAAAATTCGACATTATTACATTTCAAAAAAACATTAAATCTTGAAAAAACTTGTTTTTAAGTTAAAATTTGATATCTTAAATTTCATGAAAAATACTTTACTTTTTAGTATTAATTTGTAAAATATAGTTTGTAGCAATAAAAAAGCTTTTTACTACAGATATAAGAAATATACTTAAATTTGTAGAAAATACCATTTTTCACTGAAAAACTAGCTAAAATCATTGAAAAACATACATTTTATGGGTTATAGCAATATGATAAGTAAACTACTTGTTATATACAATAACGCTACAATTTACAAGAAAACTATAAAAAAAACGCTTTGCAATATACCGTATATCACAATAAAAACTCTTACTCTTCATTTAATAGCTAATGTAATGTAAGTTACTTATGGTGCATATTATCTAAAAAAGAGGATTTTGTACTTCAATTTGTAGGAAAAACAGTTTATATATCACTGATAACTAGCTAAAATCTTTGAACACTACATTTTAGGGTTTATAGAAATTTAAAATAAAGCACACTACTTGTATATTATAAAAAAACGCTACAGTTTACAAAAAAACTTATGAAAAAACGCTTGCAATATACGTTATACACATTAAATAACCTCTTACCCTTATTTTATAGCTTAATGTATGTAAGCTATTTATAGGTGCAAATTATTTTTAAAAGAGGTTTTTAAATACTTCAATTTGTAGGAAAACGCTATATGTCACTGATAACTAGCTAAAATCATTGAAATTATTCAAATTTTAGGGGTTTATAGCAATATATAAGTAAAAATACTTGTATTTACAATAACGCTACATTTTTAGAAGAAACATGAAAAACGCCTGCAATTATGCCGTTATATCACAATAAATAACCTCTTACTCTTCTTTTTAATAGCTTAATGTAATGTAAGCTACAATAGGTGCAAATTTTCTAAAAAGAGGATTTTATATTTCAATTTGTAGGAAAAAGCTATATATAAACGATAAATAGCTAAATCATTGAAAACACTACATTTTATGGGTTTATAGCAATATGATAAGTAAAACTACTTGTATATATACAAAACGCTACAGTTTACAAGAAACTATGAAAAACACTTGCAATATACCGTTATATCACAATAAATACCCTCTTACTCTTCTATTTTATTTAGCTATGTAAAGTAAGCTACTTATAGGTCCCAAATTTTTCTAAAAAGGATTGTATACTTCAATTTGTTAAAATACAGCTATATATCACCAATTTAACCCTAGCAAAACCATTGAAAAGAACACATTTTGTGGGTATAAACATATCATAAGGGAATATTTCTTCTATTAATATAAACACTACAATTAAGGAAACTAGAAAAAACACGTATAATATACAATTGTATCACAATATAGGTCCCCCAAACCCCTATTTAAAGCTTACGTAGTTTAAAAATACGCAATTTCTACGAAAACCTAAAATTCCAATTTTGAATTTCTCTATCTAATCTCTATCCTATTTCTTCAAAAGGGCTGAATAATGTCAATTTCGACATTTTTTCCCCCTTTCAAAATACTTTAAAAAACTCTTGAAAACGTTGTTTTTAGGTTTAAAATTAAACCCTAAATTACATTAAAATAACCATATTTTAAGCTCAAAATATTGTAAATTAGTTGTGTAAAGTGCTGAATAATGTCAAATTTCTACATTTTTAGGCTTTCAAAAATACTTTAAACCCTTTGAAAAAAACGTTTTTTTAGGATTAAATTGGGAATACTAAATTTTATGAGAAATAAATATTTTTAGCTTTTATTTGAAAATATATTGCCGCAAATTTATAAAAAGTATTTTAGCTACAGATATAAAGAATTACTTCAATTGTAGAAAACACCTTCTTTGATAACTAGCTAAAATCTTAAAAAACACACATTTTTTGGGTTTATAGCAATAGGATAAGTAAAACACTTGTATAATACAAAAACGCTACATTTACAAGAAACTATGAAAAACGCTTGCAATATACGTTATAATCACAAAAATAACTCTTACTCTTCTATTAATACTTAATGAAATGTAAGCTATTTATAGGTGCAAATTATGTTAAAGATGATTTTAACTTCAATTTGTAGGAAAAAAAGCTATATACCCACTGAAACTAGCTAAAATCATTGGGAAAACATACATTTAGGGGTTTATAGCAATATAATAAGTAAAACTATTGAATATACATAACCTAAGTTTTAAAAACTATGAAAAACGCTTGCAATATCCGTTTTTCAAAATAAATAACTCTTACTCTTCTATTTACTACTAATGTAAGTAAGCAAACTTATGGGTGCAAATTATTCTAAAAAAGGATTTACCCCTTCAATTTTAGGAAAACAGCTGTATATCACATAATGCTAGATCATTGAAAACACTACATTTTATTGGGTTTTAGCAATATGATAAGTAAATCTACTTGTATATAACAAACGCTACAGTTACAAGAACTATGAAAAAGCTTGCAATATACGTTATATCACAATAATAACCTCTGACTCTCTATTTAATATTTAATGTAATATAAGCTACTTATGTGCAAATATTCTAAAGAAAGGATTGTAACTTCAATTTTAGAAAACAGCTATATATCACGATAACTACTAAAATCATTGAAAGAACACATTTTGTGGTATAAAGCATTATCATAAGGTAAATTCTTCTATTAATGATATAACACTACAATTAAGAGACACATGAAAAACACGTATAATATACAATTGTATCACAATATAGAGTCTCAAACTCCAAATTATAGCTTACAGTATTTAAAATAGCAATTTCTAACGAAAACAACTATATCCACATTTTGAATTTCTCTATCAAAAAGAGCTGAATAATGTAATTTTTCGACATTTTTAGCCCTTCAAAAATACATTAAAACACTTGAAAAAACGTTGTTTTTAAGAATAAATTGATCCTAAATTTCATGAAAATTCAATTTTAGCTCATAACATTGTAAAATATAGTTTGTGTAAAAGTGCTGAATAATGTAAATTTCGACATTATTTAGCATTTCAAAAATACATTAAAATTCTTGAAAAAACTTGCTTTTAAGATTAAATTGATATCTAAATTTCATGAAAAATACATATTTTTAGCTATAATTTTGTAAAATATAGTTGTATTTAATATAAATTGCTATTTAGCTACATATAAAGAAATTACTTAAAATTTTAGAAAAAACCACTTTCATGAATACATTTAAAATCATGAAAACACTATTTTAAATGTATAGCTATGTAAGTAAAATTGTTATTTTGCAATAAACAGTTTTATAAGAAATATGAAACGTTTTGCAATATACCTAATCAAAAAAAATTTACTCTGTATTTAATAGCTTAATGTAATTAAGCTACTTATAGGTCATTTATTCTAAAAGAGGATTTATACTTCAATTTGTAGGAAAACACATATATCACTGAAAAACTAGCTAAAATCATTGAAAACACTACATTTTATGGGTTTATAGCAATATAATAAGTAAAGACTACCTGTATATATACAAAAAAACGCTACAATTTAAAGAAACTATGAAAAAACGCTTGCAATATACAGTTATATCACAATAAATAACTCTTACTCTTCATTTATTAGCTTAACGTAATGTAAGCTACTTATAGGTGCAAATTATTCTAAAAAGAGGATTTTACACTTCAATTTGTAGGAAAACAGCTGTATATCACCGATAAATAGCTAAGATCATTGAAAACACTACATTTTATGGGTTTATAGCAATATGATAAGTAAAACTACTTGTATATATACAATAACGCTACAGTTTACAAGAAACTATGAAAAACGCTTGCAATATACCGTTATATCACAATAAATAACCTCTTACTCTTCTATTTAATAGCTTAATGTAATGTAAGCTACTTATAGGTGCAAATTATTCTAAAAAGAGGTTTTTTATACATCAATTTGTAGGAAAAACAGCTATATATCACCGATAACTAGCTAAAATCATTGAAATTATTACATTTTATGGGTTTATAGCAATATAATAAGAAAAAACTCTTGTATATATACAATAACGCTACAGTTTAGAAGAAACTATGAAAAACGCCTGCAATATACAATTATATCACAATAAATAACCTCTTACTCTTCTATTTAATAGCTTAATGTAATGTAAGCTACTAATAGGTGCAAATTGTTCTAAACAGAGGATTTTATACTTCAATTTGTAGGAAAATAGCTATATATCACCGATAATCAGCTAATATCATTGAAAACACTACATTTTATGGTTTTATAGCAATATGATAATTTAAAAAACTACTTGTATATATACAATAACGCTACAGTTTACAAGAAACTATGAAAAACGCTTGCAATATACCGTTATATCACAATAAATACCCTCTTACTCTTCTATTTATTAGCTTAATGTAATGTAAGCTACTTATAGGTCCAAATTATTCTAAAAAAAGGATTGTATGCTTCAATTTGTAGGAATACAGCTATATATCACCAATAACTAGCTAAAACCATTGAAAAGAACACATTTTGTGGGTATAAAGCATTATCATAAGGTATATTCCTTCTATTAATGATATAACACTACAATTAAGAAGAAACTATGAAAAACACGTATAATATACAATTGTATCACAATATAGAGTCTCAAACTCCTATTATAAGCTTACAGTAGTTTAAAATAGCAATTTCTAACGAAAACAACTATAATTCCACATTTTGAATTTCTCTATCTAATCTCTATCTCTATTTCTTCTAAAAATGCTGAATAATGTCAATTTTCGACATTTTTTAGCCCTTCAAAAATACATTAAAACACTTGAAAAAACGTTGTTTTTATGAATAAAATTGATACATAAATTACATGAAAAATACATATTTTAAGCTCATAATATTGTAAAATATAGTTGTGTAAAAGTGATGAATAATGTCAAATTTCGACATTTTTTAGGCTTTCAAAAATACATTAAAACACTTGATAAAACGTTATTTTTAAAATTAAAATTGATACATAAATTTTATGAAAAATACATATTTTTAGCTATTAATTTTGTAAAATATGTTGCAAGCAATATAAAAAGCTATTTAACAGATATAAAGAATATACTTCAATTTGTAAAAAAAAACCTCTTCACTGATATAGCTAAAATCATTGAAAACACTACATTTTTTGTTTATAGCAATTATAAGTAAAAACTTATATATACAATAACGCTACAGTTTACAAAAACTAAAAAACCATGCAATTATACCGTTATATCACAATAAAAAACCTCTTACTCTTCTAATTTAATAGCTTAATGAATGTAGTAACTTTGTTGCAAATTATCTAAAAAAGGTTTTATACTTCATTTGTAGGAAAACACTTATATCACTGATATATTAAAATCATTGAAAACAACATTTTATGGGTTTATAGCAATAAATAAGTAAAACTACTATTATATATACAATAAACGACTACAGTTTTACAAGATAATATGATAAAAACGCTTGCAATATACTATAACACAATTAAATAACTCTTACTCTTCTATTTACTAGCTTAATGTAAAGTAAGCTACTTATAGGTTTAAATTTTCTAAAAAAGGATTTATACTTCAATTTGTAGGAAAACAGCTATTATCACCGATAAATAGCTAATATTGAAAAACTATTTTATAGGTTTATAGCAATATGTATAAGTAAAACATTATATATAACATAACACTAAGTTCAATAGAAACTATGAAAAACGCTTCAATATACCGTTATATCAAAATAATCAACTCTTACTCTTCTATTTATTAGCATAATGTAAAGTAATACTTAAGGTCCAAATTATTTAAAAAAAGGATTTGTATACTTCAATTTGTAGCAATACAGCTATATATCAATAACTAGCTTAAACCATTGAAAAAACAAATTTGGTAAAAAGCATTTATAGGTAATAATTCTTCTATAATATATAAAACTACAATTAAGAAAATTGAAAAAAACTGTAATAATACAAATTGTATCAAATTATAGATTCAAACTCCTATTAAACTTACAAAGTTTTAATACAAATTTCTAACGAAATACAACTATAATTCCACATTTAATTCTCTACTAATCTATCTCATCTTCTAAAAGGCTGAATACAATTTCGACGTATTTTAGCATTACAAAATACATTAAAATCTTGAAAAAACGTTGTTTTTAGAATAAAATATGAAATAAATTACATGAAAAATAACTATTTTAAGCTAATATTGTAAATATAGTTGGTAAAAGTGCTGAATAATTCAAATTTCGACATTTTTATACTTTAAAAATACATTAAAACACTTATAAAACGTGTTTTAGGATTAAAATTGATACATAAATTTATAGAAATACATATTTTTAGCTATTAATTTGTAAAAATATTGAGCAAATATAAAAAGCTATTTAGCTACAATATAAAAAACTATACTTCAATTTGTAGAAAAACAATCTTCATTGATAACTAGCTAAAATCATTAAAACACTACATTTTTGGGTTTATAGCAATATGATAAAAAACTACTTGTATATTACAATAACCTACAGTTTACAGTAAACTATGAAAAACGCTTGCAATATACCTATATCAAACAAATAAACCTTACTTCTATTTAATATTTAATGAATGTAAGCTACTTATAGGTGCAAATTATGCTTAAAAGATATTTTATACATCAATTGTAGAAAAAGCTATTATAAAATCTCACTGATAACTAGCTAAAATATTGAAAACATATCATTTTATGGTTTATAGAAATATAATAATAAAACTAACTTGTAATATAACAATAACGCTACAGTTTAAAGAAAACTATGAAAAAAGCTTGCAATATACCTTATATCACAATAAATACTTTACCTCTATTTACTAGCTATAAATGTAAAGTACTTATAGGTGCAAATTATTCTAAAAAAGTTTTATACTTCAATTTGTAGGAAAGAACTATATACACCATAAATAGCTAATATCATGAAAACACTACTATTTTATGAAAATAATTATGATATAATATGTAAAAACTCTTTATATTATCAATAATAAACAGTTCAAAAACTATGAAAAACGCTTCAATATAACACTATAATAATTACAATAATAATCTCTTACTCTTCTATTTATAGCTTAATGTAAAAGCTACTTATAGGTCAAAATTATTCTAAAAAAGGATTTTATATTCAATTTGTAGAAAACAGCTATATATCACGATAACTAGCTAAAATCATTGAAAAAACACATTTTATGGGTTTATAGCAATATGATAAGTAAAAACTACTTGTATTACAAAACGCTACAGTTTAACAAGAAACTATGAAAAAACGCTTGCAATATACCGTTATATCACAATAAATACCCTTATCTTCTATTTATTAGCTTAATGTAAAGAAGCTACATATAGGTCCAAATTATTCTAAAAAAGGATTTTATTCAATTGTATGAAACAGCTATATCATGATAACTAACTACAATCATTGAAAACACTACATTTATCTTTAAGCATATAAATAAGTCATACATTGTAAATATACAAAAAACGCTACAGTTTACAAGAACACTATAAAACCCTTGCAATATACCTTTAATCACATTAAATAACCTCTTACTCCTCTATTTAATAGCTTAATGTAATGTAAGCTACTTATAGGTGCAAATTATTCTAAAAAGAGATTTTATACTTCAATTTGTATAAAAAGCTATATGTCACTGATAACTAGCTAAAATCATTGAAATTATTCTATTTTATGGGTTTATAGCAATATAATAATAAAATACTGATCTATTTACAATAACGCTACAGTTTAGAAGAAACTATGAAAAACGCCTGCAATATGCCGTTATATCACAATAAATAACCTCTTACTCTTCTATTTAATAGCTTAATGTAATGTAAGCTACTAATAGGTGCAAATTGTTCTAAAAAGAGGATTTTATACTTCAATTTGTAGGAAAATAGCTATATATCACCGATAAATAGCTAATATCATTGAAAACACTACATTTTATAGGTTTATAGCAATATGATAAGTAAAACTACTTGTATATATACAATAACGGTACAGTTTACAAGAAACTATGAAAAACGCTTGCAATATACCGTTATATCACAATAAATACCCTCTTACTCTTCTATTTATTAGCTTAATGTAAAGTAAGCTACTTATAGGTACAAATTATTCTAAAAAAAGGATTGTATACTTCAATTTGTAGCAATACAGCTATATATCACCAATAACTAGCTAAAACCATTGAAAAGAACACATTTTGTGGGTATAAAGCATTATCATCAGGTATATTCCTTCTATTAATGATATAACACTACAATTAAGAAGAAACTATGAAAAACACGTATAATATACAATTGTATCACAATATATAGTCTCAAACTCCTATTATAAGCTTACAGTAGTTTAAAATAGCAATTTCTAACGAAAACAACTATAATTCCACATTTTGAATTTCTTTATCTAATCTCTATCTCTATTTCTTCTAAAAGGGCTGAATAATGTCAATTTTAGACATTTTTTAGCCCTTCAAAAATACATTAAAACTCTTGAAAAAACGTTGTTTTTAAGAATAAAATTGATACATAAATTACATGAAAAATACATATTTTAAGCTCATAATATTGTAAAATATAGTTGTGTAAAAGTGCTGAATAATGTCAAATTTCGACATTTTTTAGGCTTTCAAAAATACATTAAAACACTTGAAAAAACGTTGTTTTTAGGATTAAAATTGATACATAAATTTTATGAGAAATACATATTTTTAGCTATTAATTTTGTAAAATATAGTTGCAGCAAATATAAAAAGCTATTTAGCTACAGATATAAAGAAATATACTTCAATTTGTAGAAAAAAAAAACTCTTCAATGATAACTAGCTAAAATCATTGAAAACACTACATTTTTTGGGTTTATAGCAATATGATAAGTAAAACTACTTGTATATATACAATAACGCTACAGTTTACAAGAAACTATGAAAAACGCTTGCAATAAACCGTTATATCACAACAAATAACCTCTTACTCTTCTATTTAATAGCTTAATGTAATGTAAGCTACTTATAGGTGCAAATTATGCTTAAAAGATGATTTTATACTTCAATTGTAGGAGAAAAACAGCTATATATCACGATGAAATAGCTAATATCATTGAAAAACACTAATTTTATGGAATATAGCAATATGATAAGTAAAACTCTTGTATATATACAATAAACGCAACAGTTTACAAGAAACTATGAAAAACGCTTGCAAATACCGGTATATTACAATAAATAGACCTTATTACTCTCTATTTATAGCTTAAATGTAATGTAAGCTACTTATAGGTCAAAAATTATTCTAAAAAAAGGATTGTATACTTCAATTTGTAGTAAAACAGCTAATATATCACCGATAAAACTGGCAAAAATCATTGAAAAGAACACCATTTTATGGGTTTATAGCAAATATGATAATAAAACTACTTGTATATTTACAAAAACGCTACAGTTTACAAGAAACTATGAAAAAACGCTTGCAATATACCGTTATATCACAATAAATACCTTTACTCTTCTATTTATTAGCTTAATGTAAAGTTAAGATACATATAGGTCCATAATTATTCTAAAAAAAGGATTTATACCTCAATTGGTAGGAAAACAGCTTAATATCACTGATAACTAGCTACAATTATGGAAAAACATACATTTTATGGTTGATAGAATATAATAAGTATTCACTACTTGATATATACAAAAACCGCTACAGTTTAAAGAAACTATGGAAAAACGCTTGCAAATACCGTATATCACATTAACTAAACCTCTTTACGCCTCTTAGTTAATTTAGCTTAATGTATATGTAAGTACTTATAGGTGCAAATTTATTCTAAAAATGGAGATTTTATACTCAATTATGTAGGAAAACAGCTATATATCACCGATAACTAGCTAAAAATCATTGAAAATTATTACATTTTATGGGTTTATAGCAATATAATAAGTAAAAATACTTGTATATAACAATAACGCGACAGTTTAGAAGAAAACTATGAAAAACGCCTGCAATATCCGTTATATCACACATAAAATAAACCTCTTACTCTTTTATTTAATAGCTTAATGTAATGAAGCTACTAATAGGTGCAAATTGTTCTAAACAGAGGATTTTATACTTCCATTGTAGGGGAGGAAAATAGCTATATACAACGATTAATAGCTAATATCATGAAAACATACATTTTATGGGTTTTATAGCAACATGATAAGTAAAAAACTTGTATATATACAATAACGCTACCGTTTACAAGAAAAACTATGGAAAAACGTTGCAATATACCGTTATATCACATAAATACCCTCTTACTTTTCTATTATAGCGTAATGTAATGTAAGCTACTTATAGGTCCCAATTATTCTAAAAAAAGGATTGTATGCTTCAATTTTGTAGGAATACAGTTATTATCACCCCAATAACTAGCTAAAAACCATTGAAAAGAAACATTTTGTGGTTCTAAAGCATTAATCATCAGGTATATTCCTTCTATAATGATATAACACTACAATAAGAAGAAACTATGAAAAACACGTTAATATACAATTGTATCACAAGTATAGAGTCTCAAACTCCTATTATAAGCTTACAGAGTTTAAAATAGCAAATTCTAACGAAAACAACTATAATTCCACATTTTGAATTTCTCTATAAAAAAAAGAGATGGAATAATGTCAATTTTCGACATTTTTAGCCCTTCATAAATACATTAAAACACTTGAAATAAAACATATGTTTTTAAGAATAAAAGTGATACATAAATTACATGAAAAATACAATTTTTAAAGCCATAATATTGTAAAATTAGTTGTGCAAAAGTGCTGAATAATGTCATTTGCGACACACCATTTTTTAGCCCTTCAAAAAACATTAAAACACTTGAAAAAAAAAAAACGGTGTTGTTAAGATAAAAATTGATCCTAAATTTCATGAAAAAAAAATCATATTTTTAGCTATTAACATTGTAAAATAGAGTGTGTGTAAAAGTGCTGAATAATGTAAAATTTCGACATTATTTAGCATTTCAAAAATTACATTAAAATTCTTGAAAAAACATTGTTTTTAGATTAAAATTGATATCTAAATTTCATGAAAAAATACTATTTTTGAGCTATTAATTTTGTAAAATTAGTTGTAGAAATATAAAAATAGCTATTTAGCTAAGATATTAAAGAAATATACTTCAATTTGTAGAATAAGAACCACTCTTCACTGATAACTAGCTAAAATCATTGAAAAACACTACATTTTATGGGGTGTATAGAATATGATAAGTAAAACTACTGTGTATTTATACAATAACGCTACAGTTTATAAGAAACTATGAAAAACGCTTGCAATATTACCGTTATACTCACAATAAATCAACCTCTTACTCTCTATTAATAGCTTAATGTATGTAGCTACTTAATAGGTGCATATTATTCTAAAAAGAGGATGTGTACTTCAATTTGTAGGAAAACAGCTATATATCACTGATAACAGCTAACATTCATTGAAAACGCTACATTTATGGGTTTATAGCAATTATTAATAAGTAAAAAGCTACCTGTATATATACAATTAAATACGCTCAGTTTAGAAGAAAACTATGAAAAACGGAGTTGCAATTATACCGTTATATCACAATTTGATAACCTCTTATCTTCTATTATTAGCTTAATGTAATGTAAAGCTACTATAGTGTCCAATTATTCTAAAAAGAGGATTTTACACTTCAATTTGTAGGAAAACAGCTGTATATCACCGATAAATAGCTAAGATCATTGAAAACACTAATTTTATGGGTTGATAGCAATATGATAAGTGTAAAACTACTTGATATATACAAAAAACGCTACAGTTTACAAGAAACTATGAAAAAAAAAACGCTTGCAAGATACCGTTTATATCACAATAAATAACCTCTTACTCTTCTATTTACTAAGGCTTAATGATGTAAGCGACTTATAGGTTTAATGTTCTAAAAAGAGGATCGATACATCAATTTGTAGGAAAATAGCTGTATATCACCGATATAAATAAGATAATATCATTGAAAAAACACGACATAATATAGGTTATAGCAATATGATAAGTAAAACGCTTGTATATATACAATAAACGCTACAGTTACCAAGAAACTATTGAAAAAAACGCTTGCAATATACGTTATATCACAATAAATAACCCTCGTATTCTTCTATTTATTAGGCTAATGTAAATAAGCTAATTATAGGTCCAAATTATTCTAAAAAAAAGGATTGATACTTCAATTTGTAGCAAATACAGACTAATATATCACAATAACTAGCTAAAACATTGAAAAAGAACACATTTGTGGGTTATAATAGCATTATCATCAGGTATATCCTTCCTATTATGATATAACACTTACAATAAGGAAGAAAACTATTGAAAAACACGTATAATATACAATTGTATCCACAATCATAGAGTCACAAACTCACTATTATAACCTCTACAGTAGTTTAAAATACAATTTTCTAACGAAAACCAACTATTAATTCCACATTTTGAATTTTCTCATATCTAAATTCTCTATCTCATTTCTTCTAAAAGGTCTGAATAATGTCCACAATTTTCGACGTTTTTTTAGCCCTTCAAAAATCCATTAAAACTCTGAAAAACGTTGTTTTTAAGAATAAAATTGATACATTAAATTACCATGAAAAATACATACTTTTAAGCCTCATATATTGTAACAAAGATAGTTGTGTAAAAGTGCCGCTGAATAATGTCAAAAGTCGATGATTTTTTTTAGGCTTTCAAAAAACATTAAAACACTTGAAAAAAAACGTAGTTTTTAGGATTAAAATTGATACATTAAATTATGAGGAAATACCATTTTTTAGCTATTTAATTTTGTAAAATATAGTTGCAGCAAATATAAAAGCCTATTTAGCTACAGATATAAAGAAATTATACTTCAATTTGTAGAAAAAACAACTCTTCATTGGATAACTAGCTAAAATCATGAAAACAATACCATTTTTTGGGTTTATAGCAATATGATCAAGTAAAAACTACTTGTATATATAAATAACGCTACATTTCAAGAAAAACTATGAAAAAACGCTTGCAATATACCGGTAATCACAACAAATAACCTCTTACTCTTCTATTTAATAGCTTTAATGTAATGTAAGCGACCTTATAGGTTGCAAAATTATGGTTAAAAGATGATTTATATACTTCAATTTGTGGAAAACAGCTATTATCACTGATAACTATCTAAAATCATTTTGAAACACTACAATTTTATGGGGTTTATAGCAAATAATAAAGATAAAACTACTTGTATATATACAATAACGCTACAGTTTTAGAAGAAACTATGAAAAAAACGCTTGCAAATACGTTATATCACATAAAATAGCCTCTTAACTCCTTCTATTTACAGCTTAATGTAAGTAAGCACTTATAGGTGCAAATTATTCTTAAAAAGAGGATTTATACCTTTCAATTTGTTTAGGAAAACAGCCTATATCACCGATAAATAGCTAATATCATGAAAACACTACATTTTTATGGAATTATAGCAATATGATAAGTAAAACTCATTGTATATAAAAATAACGCAACAGTTTACAAGAAATTATGAAAAACCGCTTCAAGATACCGTTATATTACAATAACTAGACCTCTTACTCTTCTTATTGATTAGCTTAATGTAATGTAAGCTACTTATAGATCAAAATTATTCTAAAAAAAAAAAAGGATTGTATACTTCAATTTGTAGGAAAACAGACTATATATCCCGATAACTAGCTAAAATCATTTGAAAGAACAAATTTTCTGGGTTTTATCGCAATATGATAAGTAAAACTACTTGTTTATATTACAAAAACGCTACAGTTTACAAGAAAACTATGAAAAACGCTTGTGCAAATATACCGTTATATCACAATAAATACCCTCTACTCTTCTATTTATTAGCTTAATGTAAAGTAAGCTACATATAGGTCAAATGATTCTAAAAAAAGGATTTTATACCCTCAATTGTGGAAAACAGCTATATATTCACTTGGATAACTAGCTACAATCATGAAAACACTACATTTTATGGGTTTATTAGCAATATAATAAGTATCACTACATTGTATATATACAAAAACGCTACAGTTACAAGGAAAACTATGAAAAAACGCTTGCAATATACCGTTATATCACATAAATAATCCCTCTTACTCCTCTATTAAAGCTTTAATGTAATGTCAAGTACTGATAGGTGCCAAAACTTATTCAAAAAAGAGGAGTTTATACTTCAATGTAGGAAAACAGCTAATATCACCAATAACTAGCTTAAAAATCATTGAAATTATTACATTTTAGGGTTTATAGCAATATATACAAGTAAAACTACTTGATAATACAATAACGCTACAGTTTAGAAGAAGGAAACTATGGAAAAACGCACTGCAATATACCGTATATCACAATAAATAACCTATTAACTCTTTTATTTAATAGCTTAATGTAATGTAAGCTACTAATAGGTGCATATTATTCTAAAAAGAGGATTTTACACTTCAATTTGTAGGAAAACAGCTGTATATCACCGATAAATAGCTAAGATCATTGAAAACACTACATTATATGGGTTTATAGCAATATGATAAGTAAAACTATTTGTATATATACAAAAACGCTACAGTTTACAAGAAACTATGAAAAACGCTTGCAATATACCGTTATATCACAATAAATAACCTCTGACTCTTCTATTTAATAGCTTAATGTAATATAAGCTACATATAGGTGCAAAATATTCTAAAAGAAAGGATTGTATACTTCAATTTGTAGGAAAACAGCTATATATCACCGATAACTAGCTAAAATCATTGAAAAGAACACATTTTGTGGGTATAAAGCATTATCATAAGGTAAATTCCTTCTATTAATGATATAACACTACAATTAAGAAGAAACTATGAAAAACACGTATAATATACAATTGTATCACAATATAGAGTCTCAAACTCCTATTATAAGCTTACAGTAGTTTAAAATAGCAATTTCTAACGAAAACAACTATAATTCCACATTTTGAATTTCTCTATCATAAAAAGAGCTGAATAATGTCAATTTTCGACATTTTTTAGCCCTTCAAAAATACATTAAAACACTTAAAAAACGTTGTTTTTAAGAATCAAATTCATACATAAATTACATGAAAAATACATATTTTAAGCTCATAATATTGTAAAATATAGTTGTGTAAAAGTGCTGAATAATATCAAATTTCGACATTTTTTGGGCTTTCAAAAATACATTAAAACACTTGAAAAAACGTTGTTTTTAAGATTAAAATTGATACCTAAATTTCATGAAAAATTCATATTTTTAGCTCATAACATTGTAAAATATAGTTGTGTAAAAGTGCTGAATAATGTAAAATTTCGACATTATTTAGCATTTCAAAAAAACATTAAAATTCTTGAAAAAACATTGTTTTTAAGATTAAAATTGATATCTAAATTTCATGAAAAATACATATTTTTAGCTATTAATTTTGTAAAATATAGTTGTAGCAAATATAAAAAGCTATTTAGCTACAGATATAAAGAAATATACTTCAATTTGTAGAAAATATCCATTCTTCACTGATAACTAGCTAAAATCATTGAAAACACTACATTTTATGGGTTTATAGCAATATGATAAGTAAAACTACTTGTATATATACAATAACGCTACAGTTTACAAGAAACTATGAAAAACGCTTGCAATATACCGTTATATCACAATAAATAACCTCTTACTCTTCTATTTAATAGCTTAATGTAATGTAAGCTACTTATAGGTGCATATTATTCTAAAAAGAGGATTTTGTACTTCAATTTGTAGGAAAACAGCTATATATCACTGATAACTAGCTAAAATCATTGAAAACACTACATTTTATGGGTTTATAGCAATATAATAAGTAAAACTACCTGTATATATACAATAACGCTACAGTTTAGAAGAAACTAT
The DNA here is from genome assembly GCA_016584305.1 of Chionoecetes opilio. Taxonomy (NCBI): domain Eukaryota; kingdom Metazoa; phylum Arthropoda; class Malacostraca; order Decapoda; family Majidae; genus Chionoecetes; species Chionoecetes opilio. The sequence continues at coordinate 16,649 of JACEEZ010010419.1, forward strand.
GAAAAACGCTTGCAATATACTGTTATATCACAATAAATAACCTCTTACTCTTCTATTTATTAGCTTAATGTAATGTAAACTACTTATAAGTGCAATTTATTCTAAAAAAAGGATTGTTTACTTCAATTTGTAGGAAAACAGCTATATATCACCGATAACTAGCTAAAATCATTGAAAAGAACACATTTTGTGGGTATAAAGCATTATCATAAGGTATATTCCTTCTATTAATGATATAACACTACAATTAAGAAGAAACTATGAAAAACACGTATAATATACAATTGTATCACAATATAGAGTCTCAAACTCCTATTATAAGCTTACAGTAGTTTAAAATAGCAATTTCTAACTAAAACAACTATAATTCCACATTTTGAATTTCTCTATCTAATCTCTATCTCTATTTCTTCTAAAAATGCTGAATAATGTCAATTTTCGACTTTTTTTAGCCCTGCAAAAATACATTAAAACACTTGAAAAAACGTTGTTTTTAAGAATAAAATTGATACATAAATTACATGAAAAATACATATTTTAAGCTCATAATATTGTAAAATATAGTTGTGTAAAAGAACTGAATAATGTCAAATTTCGACATTTTTTAGGCTTTCAAAAATACATTAAAACACTAGAAAAAACGTTGTTTTTAAAATTAAAATTGATACAAAAATTTTATGAAAAATACATATTTTTAGCTATTAATTTTGTAAAATATAGTTGCAGCAAATATAAAAAGCTAATTAGCTACAGATATAAAGAAATATACTTCAATTTGTAGAAAAAACAACTCTTCACTGATAACTAGCTAAAATCATTGAAAACACTACATTTTTTGGGTTTATAGCAATATGATAAGTAAAACTACATGTATATATACAATAACACTACAGTTTACAAGAAACTATGAAAAACGCTTGCAATATACCGTTATATCACAATAAATAACCTCTTACTCTTCTATTTAATAGCTTAATGTAATGTAAGCTACTTATAGGTGCATATTATTCTAAAAAGGGATTTATACTTAAATTTTTAGGAAAACACTAAATACCGATAACTAGAAAAAAATCATTGAAAATTTATTTTTTATGGGTTTAAGCAAATAATAAAAAAAAACTACTTTATATTAAAATAACGCTAATTTTTAAAGAAACTATAAAAAAACCCCTGCAATATACCTTTTAATCACAATAAATAACCTCTTCCCTTTTCTTTTTATAGTTTAAAAGTAATGTAACTACTAATAGGGAAATTTTCTAAAAAGAGGATTTTAACTTAAATTTGTAGGAAAAAGCTTTTATATCACGAAAATAGCTAAATCTTTGAAAACACTACATTTTAGGGTTTTTTAAGAATATGATGAAAATACGTATATATACAAAAACCTACATTTTTAAAAGAAACTTAAAAAAAACGCTTGCAAATACCGTTATATCACATAATACCCTTTACTCTTCTATTTTTGCTAAGGAAAATGAACTACTTATAGTCCAAATTTTATTAAAAAAAAAAGGATTGTTTTTCAATTTGTAGGAAAAAAAAGCATATATCACCAATAACTAGCAAAAAACCTTTGAAAAGAACACATTTGTGGGTAAAAAAGCTTTATAAAAGGAAATTTCCTTCTATTAATGATAAAACTAAAATTTAAGAAAAAACTATGAAAAACACGTATAATATACAATTGTATCACAATAAGTCTCAAACTCCTTTAAAAGCTACAGTATTTTAAAATAGCAATTTCAAACGAAAAAACATAATTCCACATTTTGAATTTCTCTATCTAATCTCTATCTCTATTTTTCTAAAAATGCGAAAAATGTCAATTTTCGCTTTTTTTACCCCTTAAAAAAAATACTTTAAAAAAATTAAAAAAACTTTTTTTTTAAAGAAAAAAATTATACAAAAAATTACATGAAAAATAAAATTTTTTTAAGCTCTAATATTTAAAAATAGTTGGAAAAAGTCTGAAAAAGTCAAATTTTGAATTTTTTTCTTTCAAAAATACATTTAAAAATCTTGCAAAAAAAAAGTTTTTTAAAATAAAAAAGTACTAAATTTATGAAAAAAAACATATTTTTAGCTATTAATTTTTTAAAAAATGTTGCAGCAAATATAAAAAGCTATTTAGCTACAGATAAAAGAAAATACTTCAATTTTTAGAAAAAAAAAAACTTTCACTGAAACTAGCTAAATTTATTTAAAAAACTACATTTTTTGGGTTATAGCAATATGATAAGTAAAACTACTTGTTATATACAATAACGCTAAAGTTTACAAAAAAACTATGAAAAAAAAGCTTGCAATATACCGTTATATCACAATAAAAAACCTCTTTTCTCTTTTATTAATAGCTTTTTGTAAGAAGTCTTATAGGGGCAAATTATGCTAAAAAAAAGGATTTTATACTTCAATTTGTAGAAACAGCTATATATCAACGATAAATAGCTATTATCACTGAAAACACTACATTTTATGGTTTATAGCATATGATAAGTAAAACTCTTGTGTATATACATAACGCAACAGTTTACAAGAAACTATGAAAAACGCTTGCAATATACCGTTATATTACAATAAATAACCTCTTACTCTTCCATTTATTAGCTTAATGTAATGTAAGCTACTTATAGGTCAAAATTATTCTAAAAAAAGGATTGTTTACTTCAATTTGTAGGAAAACAGCTATATATCACCGATAACTACTAAATCATTGAAAAACACATTTGGAGGTATAAAGCATTATCATAAGGTATATTCCTTCTATTAATGATATAACACTACAATTAAGACGAAATTATGAAAAACACGTATAATATACAATTGTATCACAATATAGAGTCTCAAACTCCTATTATAAGATTACAGTAGTTCAAAATAGAAATTTCTAACGAAACAACTATAAATCCACATTTTGAATTTCTCATCATAAAAGGGCTTAATAATGTCAATTTCGACATTTTTTAGCCCTTCAAAAATACATTAAAACACTTGAAAAAACGTTGTTTTTAAGAATAAAATTGATACATAAATTTCATGAAACATACATATTTTAAGCTCATATATTGTAAAGCATTATTGTGTAAAGTGCTGAATCATGTCAAATTTTGACATTATTTAGCATTTCAAAAATACATTAAAATACTTGAAAAAACATTGTTTATAAGATTAAAATTGATATCTAAAATTTCATGAAAATACATATTTATAGCTATTAATTTTGTAAAATATAGATGTAGCAAATATAAAAAGCTATTTAGCTACAGATATAAAGAAATATACTTCAATTTGTAGAAAAAACAACTCTTCACTGATAACTAGCTAAAATCATTGAAACACTACATTTTTTGGGTTATATAGCAATATGATAAGTAAACTACTTGTATATATACAATAACGCTACAGTTTACAAGAACTATGAAAAACGCTTGCATATACCGTTATATCACAATAAATAACCTCTTACTCTTCTATTTAATAGCTTAATGTAATGTAAGCTACTTATAGGTGCAAATTATGCTTAAAAGAGGATTGTATACTGCAATTTGTAGGAAAACAGCTATATATCACTGATAACTAGCTAAAATCATTGAAAACACTACATTTTATGGGTTTATAGCAATATAATAAGTAAAACTACCTGTATATATACAATAACGCTACAGTTTAGAAGAAACTATATAAAACGCGTGCAATATACCGTTATATCACAATAAATAACCTCTGACTCTTCTATTTAATAGCTTAATGTAATGTAAGCTACCTATAGGTGCAAATTATTCAAAAAAGAGGATTTTATACTTCATTTGTAGGAAAACGCTATATATCACCAATAACTAGCTAAAACCATTGAAAAGAACACATTTTGTGGGTATAAAGCATTATCATAAGGTATATTCCTTCTATTAATGATATAACACTACAATTAAGAAGAAACTACGAAAAACACGTATAATATACAATTGTATCACAATATAGAGTCTCAAACTCCTATTATAAGCTTACAGTAGTTTAAAATAGCAATTTCTAACGAAAACAACTATAATTCCACATTTTGAATTTCTCTATCAAAAAAAGAGCTGAATAATGTCAATTTTCGACATTTGTTAGCCCTTCAAAAATACATTAAAACACTTGAAAAAACGTTGTTTTTAGGAATAAAATTGATACATAAATTACATGAAAAATACATATTTTAAGCTCATAATATTTTAAAATATAGTTGTGTAAAAGTGCTGAATTAAATTTATGTCAAATGTAAATGTCAAATTTCGACATTTTTTAGGCTTTCAAAAATATATTAAAACACTTGAAAAAACGTTGTTTTTACGATTAAAATTGATACCTAAATTTCATGAAAAATTCATATTTTTAGCTCATAACATTGTGAAAAATAGTTGTGTAAAAGTGCTGAATAATGTAAAATTTCGACATTATTTAGCATTTCAAAAATACATTATAATTCTTGAAAAAACATTGTTCTTAAGATTAAAATTGATATCTAAATTTCATGAAAAATACATATTTTTAGCTATTAATTTTGTAAAATATAGTTGTAGCAAATATAAAAAGCTATTTAGCTACAGATATAAAGAAATATACTTCAATTTGTAGAAAAAAACCACTCTTCACTGATAACTAGCTAAAATCATTGAAAACACTATATTTTATGGGTTTATAGCAATATGATAAGTAAAACTACTTGTATATATACAATAACGCTACAGTTTACAAGAAACTATGAAAAACGCATGCAATATACCGTTATATCACAATAAATAACCTCTTACTCTTCTATTTAATAGCTTAATGTAATGTAAGCTATTTATAGGTGCATATTATTCTAAAAAGAGGATTTTGTACTTCAATTTGTAGGAAAACAGCTATATATCACTGATAACTAGCTAAAATCATTGAAAACACTACATTTTATGGGTTTATAGCAATATAATAAGTAAAACTACCTGTATATATACAATAACGCTACAGTTTAGAAGAAACTATGGAAAACGCTTGCAATATACCGTTATATCACAATAAATAAACTCTTACTCTTCTATTTATTAGCTTAATGTAATGTAAGCTACTTATAGGTGCAAATTATTCTAAAAAGAGGATTTTACACTTCAATATGTAGGAAAACCGCTGTATATCACCGATAAATAGCTAAGATTTTAATTAAAATTAAGAAAACACTACATTTTATGGGTTTATAACAATATGATAAGTAAAACTACTTGTATATATACAAAAACGCTACAGTTTACAAGAAACTATGAAAAACGCTTGCAATATAACGTTATATCACAATAAATAACCTCTTACTCTTCTATTTAATAGCTTAATGTAATGTAAGCTACTTATAGGTGCAAATTATTCTAAAAAGAGGATTTTATACTTCAATTTGTAGGAAAACAGCTATATATCACTTATAACTAGCTAAAATCATTGAAATTATTACATTTTATGGGTTTATAGCAATATAATAAGTAAAAACACTTGTATATTTACAATAACGCTACAGTTTAGAAGAAACTATGAAAAACGCCTGCAATATACCGTTATATCACAATAAATAACCTCTTACTCTTCTATTTAATAGCTTAATGTAATGTAAGCTACTAATAGGTGCAAATTGTTCTAAAAAGAGGATTTTATACATCAATTTGTAGGAAAATAGCTATATATCACCGATAAATAGCTAGTATCATTGAAAACACTACATTTTATGGGTTTATAGCAATATGATCAGTAAAACTGCTTGTATATATACAATAACGCTACAGTTTACAAGAAACTATGAAAAACGCTTGCAATATACCGTTATATCACAATAAATACCCTCCTACTCTTCTATTTATTAGCTTAATGTAATGTAAGCTACTTATAGGTTCAAATTATTCTAAAAAAAGGATTGTATACTTCATTTTTGTAGGAATACAGCTATATATCACCAATAACTAGCTAAAACCATTGAAAAGAACACATTTTGTGGGTATAAAGCATTATCATAAGGTATATTCCTTCTATTAATGATATATCACTACAATTAAGAAGAAACTATGAAAAACACGTATAATATACAATTGTATCACAATATAGAGTCTCAAACTCCTATTATAAGCTTACAGTAGTTTAAAATAGCAATTTCTAACGAAAACAACTATAATTCCACATTTTGAATTTCTCTATCTAATCTCTATCTCTATTTCTTCTAAAAATGCTGAATAATGTCAATTTTCGACATTTTTTAGCCCTTCAAAAATACATTAAAACACTTGAAAAAACTTTGTTTTTAAGAATAAAATTGATACATAAATTACATGAAAAATACATATTTTAAGCTCATAATATTGTAAAATATAGTTGTGTAAAAGTGCTGAATAATGTCAAATTTCGACATTATTTAGGCTTACAAAAATACATTAAAACACTTGAAAAAACGTTGTTTTTAAAATTAAAATTGATACATAAATTTTATGAAAAATACATATTTTTAGCTATTAATTTTGTAAAAAAAGTTGCAGCAAAAAATAAAAAGCAATTTAGCCAGATATAAAGAAAAAAACTTCAAATTTTTAGAAAAAAAAACTCTTCCTGATAACCTAAAATCATTGAAAACACTACTTTTTGGGTTTATAGCAAAGATAAGTAAAAATACTTTTTATATATACAAAAACGCTACAGTTTACAAGAAAATATGAAAAACGCTGCAATATACCGTTATATCACAATAAAAAACCCCCTTTCTCTTTTATTTAATAGCTTTAAAGTAAAGTAAAACTACTTATGGTCAAATTAGTAAAATGAGGATTTTATACTTCAATTTGTAGGAAAAAACTATAATCACTGATAAATACTAAAATCATTGAAAACACACATTTTTTTGGGTTTATAGAATATAAAAGTAAAACTACTTGTAATATTAATAACGCTACAGTTTACAAGAAATAGAAAAAAGTTCAAAATACCGTTATATCACAATAAAAAAACCCTTACTCTTCTATTTTTTAAATTAAAGTAATGTAAGTACTTATAGGTGCAAATTAGCTTAAAAGATTTTATACTTCAATTTTTTAGGAAAAAAGCTAAAAATCACGAAACTACTAAAAACATTAAAAAAACACATTTTTTTGGGGGTTTTTAGCAATATAATAAGTAAAACTACTTGTATATATACAATAACGCTACAGTTTAGAAAAAAAATATGAAAAACGCTTGCAATATACCCTTTATACAAATAAAAAACCCCTTACTCTTCTATTTTTCTAGCTTATGTAATGTAAGCTACTTATAGGTCAAATTATTTTAAAAAAAGGGTTTTACACTTCATTTTTAGGGAAAACGCTGTATATCACCTAAATAGCAAGACTTGAAAACACATTTTTATGGGGGTTTTTAGCAATATTAAATAAAATACTTGATATATACAAAAACCTACTTTACAAGAAACTATGAAAAACGCTTGCAATATACCCTTATATCCAAAAATAAACCCCGACTCTTCTATTTAATAGCTAAAGTAATATAACTACTTATGTGAAAATATTCTAAAAAAAAGGATTTTATACTTTCAATTTGTGGAAAAAAGCTATATATCCCGATAACTAGCTAAAAACATTGAAAAAAACACATTTTTTGGGTATAAAGCATTTTCATAAGGTAAAAATTTCCCTTTTATTAAGATAAACACTACAAATTAAGAAGAAACTATAAAAAAACGTATAATTACAATGTATCACAAAATAGAGCTCAAACTCCTATTATAAGCTTACAGTATTTTAAAAAAGCAATTCTAAAGAAAAAAAACTATAATTCCACATTTTGAATTTCTCTTCATAAAAAGCTGAAAAATGTCAATTTTCGACATTTTTTAGCCTTCAAAAAATACATTAAAACACTTTTAAAAAACTTTTTTTTAAGAAAAAAATTTATCCCTAAATTCATAAAAAAATTTATATTTTAGCTCATAAAATTGTAAAAAATTTTTGGTAAAAAATGCTGAAAAAGAAAATTTTAAAAATTTTTTAGCATTTCAAAATACTTAAAAATTCTTTTAAAAAAAATTGTTTTTTTAAAAAAAATTAAATTGATATCTAAATTTCATGAAAATACATTTTTTTTTTTTTTTGCATTTAATTTTTTAAAAATAGTTTTATAAAATAAAAAAAACTATTTGCTACAGATTAAAAAAAATATACTTCATTTGTAGAAAAAACCACTCTTCACTATAAATCAAAATCATGAAAACCTACTTTTAGGGTTTTTAGCAATATGATAAGTAAAACTACTTGTATTTTACAATAAACCCACAGTTTTTTAAGAAACTATGAAAAGCTTTCAAATACCGTTTATCACAAAAAAATAACCTCTTACTCTTCTATTTAATAGCTTAATGTATGTAAGCTACATAGGTGCATATTATTTAAAAAAAGGATTTTGTACTTAATTTGTAGAAAAAAGCTATAATCACTGATAACTAGCAAATCATTTAAACACTACTTTTTTGGATTTATAGAATATAATAAGTAAAACTACCTTTTATATACTAAATAGCGCTACAATTTTGAAGAAACTATGAAAAAAGCTGCAATATACCGTTTTATCACATAAAAAACCTCTTACTCTTCTATTTATTACTTAATGTAAGTAAGCTACTTATAGGTGCAAATTATAAAAAGAGATTTTACACTTCAATTTGTAGGAAAAAAAGCTGTTACACCGATAAAAAAGCTACATTTTGAAAAACTACATTTTGGGGTTTTTAGCAATAGATAATAAAACACTGTATATATACAAAAAGCACGTTTACAAAAAATATGAAAAACGCTTGCAAATACCGTTTAAACACAAAAATAACCCCTGATCTTCTATTTAATAGCTTAAGTAATGTAAGGTACTTATAGGTCAAATTATTCTAAAAAGAGGATTTTTTTACTTCAATTTGTAGGGGAAAAAAGCTATATATCACCGATAACACTAAATCATTGAAATTAAATTTCATTTTATGGGGTTTTTAGCAAAATAATAAGTAAAAATACTTGTATATATACAATAACACAGTTTTTGAAAAACATGAAAAAAGCCTGCAAATCCTTATATCACCCAAAAAATAACCTCTTACTCTTCTATTTAATGCTTTAAAGTAATGTAAGCTACTAATAGGGGCAAATTGTTCTAAACAGAGGGTTTTATACCTCAATTTGTAGGAAATGTAATATCCCGATAAATAGCAATATCATTGAAAACCACATTTTTGGGTTTTTAGCAAATGATAAAAAACTACTTGTTATATACTACACTACAGTTTTTCAAGAAATATGAAAAACGCTTGAATATACCGTTTTTCACAATAAATACCCCCTTTCTTCTATTTATTAGCTTTAATGTAAAGTAAACTTTATAGGTCCAAATTATTCTAAAAAAGGATTTTATCTTCAATTTGTAGGAAAACAGCTTTATCACCAAAACTAGCTAAAAACCCTTTAAAAAAACACATTTTGTGGTATAAAGCATATCATAAGGTTATTCCTTCAAATTTAAAGTAAACCTACAATTAAGAAAACTATGAAAAACACGTAAATATACAATTTAATCACAAATAGTCCAAAATCCTATTATAATTACGTAGGGTTTAAAAAAGCAAATTTTTAACGAAAACAAAATATAATTCCCATTTTGAATTTCTCTATCTAATCTCTATCTCTTTTCTTCTAAAAAAAGCTGAATATGTCAATTTTCGACATTTTTTTAGCCCTTCAAAAAAAATTAAAAAAACTTGAAAAAAAATTTGTTTTTAAAAATAAAATTGAACATAAAATTTCATGAAAAAAAACATATTTTAAGTCATAATATTGTAAAATATGTTGGTAAAAGTTGAATAGCAAATTTCGACATTTTTTTTGGCTTTCAAAAAAACCTTAAACCTTGCAAAAAAAAAGTTGTTTTTTAAAAATTTAAAAAGGGGTACTAATTTTTTGAAAAATCATTTTTTAGCTATTAATTTTTTTAAAATATGTTGCACAAATATAAAAAGCATTTAGCTACAGATAAAAAAATTACTTCAAATTTTTAGAAAAAACACTCTTCATGATCTCTAAATCATTTAAAACACTACTTTTTTTTTTTTATAGCAATATGAAATAAAACTACTTGTATATATAAATAACGCTACATTTTTCAAGAAAATATGAAAACGCTTGCAATATCCGTTTATACAATAAAAAAACCTCTTACTCTTTATTTAATAGCTTAATGTAATGTAAGCTACTTATAGGTGCAAATTATCTAAAAAGAGGATTTTATACTTCAATTTGTAGGAAAAAAGCTATTATCACTGATAACTAGCTAAAATCATTGAAATTTTTACATTTTATGGGTTATAGCAATATAATAAGTAAACACTTTTTTATACAAAAACGCACAGTTTTCAAAAATATGAAAAAAAGCTTTCAATATTACCGTTTTATCACAATAAAAAACCTCTTACTTTCTATTTTTAGCTTAATGTAAAATTAAATACTTATAGGTGCAAATTTTTTCTAAAAAGAGGATTTTTTTCACTTCAATTTGTAGGAAAAAAACTTAATCACCCATAAATAGCTACATTTTATGAAAACAACATTTTTTGGGGTTTATAGCAAAATTTATAATAAAAATACTTGATATATCAAAAAAGCTACAGTTTTTCAAGAAAATATGAAAAACGCTTGCAATATACCGTTTATCACAATAAATAACCTCTGACTCTTCTATTTTAATGCTTAATTAATGTAACTCTTTTAGGGCAAATTTTTCTAAAAGAGGATTTTTTACTCAATTTGTAGGGAAAAAACTATATAACCCATAACTAGCTAAAATCTTGAAATTATTAAATTTTAGGGTTATACAATATAATAATAAAACTCTTTTATATAACAAAAAACGCTACAGTTTTGAAAAAACTATGAAAAAAGGCCCCAAATACCGTTTTATAAAACACAAAAAAAACCTCTTACCTTCTATTTAATAGCTTTAAAGAATGTAAAATACTAAAAGGTGCAAATTGTTCTAAACAGAGGATTTTTTACTTAAATTTTTAGGAAAACAGCTATTATCAACATAAATAGCTATTTTCACTGAAAAAACTACATTTTATGGGGTTTTTACAATATGATAAGTAAAAACTCTTTGGGATATACAATAACGCACAGTTTTCAAGAAACTATAAAAAGCTTGCAATATACCTTTTATTACAATAAATACCCTCTTTTCTCTTCTATTTAAGCTTTAAAGTAATGTAAGCTACTTTAGGTCCAAATTTTCTAAAAAAAGGAGTATGCTTCAATTTGAGGAATACAGTTATATCCCAAAAACTAGCTAAAAACCCTTGAAAAGAACAAATTTTTTTGGGTAAAAGCTTACATAAATAATTCCTTCTATTTAAAGATATAACACTCAATTAAGAAGAAACTATGAAAAAAAACGTATAAAAACAATTTTATCACAATAAGTCTCAAAATCCTATATAAGCTTACAGTATTTAAAATGCAATTTCTAAGAAAAAAAACTATAATTCCACATTTTGAATTTCTATATCTAATTCTATCTCTATTTTTTTCTAAAAGGGGTGAAAAATGTCAATTTTCGACATTTTTTGCCCTTTAAAAAATTAAAAATCTAGAAAAAACTTTTTTTTTTAGGATTAAAAATTGATACATAAATTAATGAAAAAAACTATTTTAACTCTAATATTGTAAAATATAGTTTTTGTAAAAGTCTGAAAAATGTCAAATTCGGAATTTTTTTGGCTTTCAAAAGTACTTAAAACACTTGAAAAAAAGTTGTTTTTAGGATTAAAAATTTATACTAAAAATTTTTGAGAAAAACATATTTTTTTTAGCTATTAATTTTGTAAAAAATTTGTTTGCGCAAAATAAAAAGCTATTTTGCTACAGATATAAAGGGGAAAAACTTCATTTTTAAAAAAAAACTCTTCATTGATAATAGCTAAAAACTTGAAAACACTCATTTTTTTTGGTTTTAGCAATATGATAAGTAAAACACTTGTATTAACAATAAGTAAAGTTTTTCAAAAAACTATGAAAACGCTTTCAAATACCGTTATATCACAAAAAAATAACCTTTTTTCTCTTCTATTTAAAAAGCTTTAAGGGAAAGTAAAACCTTATAGGGGGCAAATTATGCTTAAAGTATTTTATACTTCAATTTGTAGGAAAAAAAGCTAATAACTGATAACTAGCAAAATCATTAAAAAAATAAATTTTATGGGTTTAATGCAATATAATAAGTAAAACTACTTGTATATATACAATAACGCTAAAGTTTAGAAGAAACTATGAAAAACGCTTGCAATATACCGTTATATCACAATAAATAACCTCTTACTCTTCTATTTACTAGCTTAATGTAATGTAAGCTACTTATAGGTGCAAATTATTCTAAAAAGAGGATTTTACACTTCAATTTGTAGGAAAACAGCTGTATATCACCGATAAATAGCTAAGATCATTGAAAACACTACATTTTATGGGTTTATAGCAATATGATAAGTAAAACTACTTGTATATATACAAAAACGCTACAGTTTACAAGAAACTATGAAAAACGCTTGCAATATACCGTTATATCACAATAAATAACCTCTGACTCTTCTATTTAATAGCTTAATGTAATGTAAACTACTTATAAGTGCAATTTATTCTAAAAAAAGGATTGTTTACTTCAATTTGTAGGAAAACAGCTATATATCACCGATAACTAGCTAAAATCATTGAAAAGAACACATTTTGTGGGTATAAAGCATTATCATAAGGTAAATTCCTTCTATTAATGATATAACACTACAATTAAGAAGAAACTATGAAAAACACGTATAATATACAATTGTATCACAATATAGAGTCTCAAACTCCTATTATAAGCTTACAGTAGTTTAAAATAGCATTTCAAACGAAAACAACTATAATTCCACATTTTGATTTCTCTATCATAAAAAGAGCTGAAAAATGTAAATTTTTTCGACATTTTTTAGCCCTTCAAAAATACATTAAAACACTTGAAAAAACGTTGTTTTTAGGAATAAAATTGATCCCTAAATTTCATGAAAAATTCATATTTTAGCTCATAACATTGTAAAATATAGTTGTGTAAAAGTGCTGAATAATGTAAAATTTCAAAATTATTTAGCTTTCAAAAATACATTAAATTCTTGAAAAAACTTTGTTTTTAAGATTAAAATTGATATCTAAATTTCATGAAAAATACATATTTTTAGCTTTTAAATTTTTGTAAAATATAGTTGTAGAAAATTTATAAAAGCTATTTAGCTACAGATATAAAGAAATATACTTCTATTTGTAGAAAATAACCACTCTTCACTGATAACTAGCTAAAATCATTGAAAACACTACATTTTTTGGTTTATAGCAATATGATAAGTAAAAATACTTGTATTTATACAATAAAGCTACAGTTTATAAGAAAATATGAAAAAACGCTTGCAATATACCGTTATTCACAATAAATAACCTCTTACTCTTCTATTTAATAGCTTAATGTAATGTAAGCTACTTATAGGTGCATATTATTCTAAAAAGAGGATTTGTACTTCAATTTGTAGGGAAAAAAGCTATATATCACTGATAACTAGCTAAAAACATTGAAAACACTACATTTTATGGGTTTTATAGCAAAATAATAAATAAAACTACCTGTATATATACAATAAAACGCTAAAAATTTAGAAAAACTATGAAAAACGCTTGCATATACCGTTATATCACAATAAATAACCTCTTACTCTTCTATTTATTAGCTTAATGTAATGTAAGCTACTTATAGGTGCAAATTATTCTAAAAAGAGGATTTTACACTTCAATTTGTAGGAAAACAGCTGTATATCACCGATAAATAGCTACATTTTATGAAAACACTACATTTTATGGGTTTATAGCAATATGATAAGTAAAACTACTTGTATATATACAAAAACGCTACAGTTTACAAGAAACTATGAAAAACGCTTGCAATATACCGTTATATCACAATAAATAACCTCTGACTCTTCTATTTAATAGCTTAATGTAATGTAAGCTACTTATAGGTGCAAATTATTCTAAAAAGAGGATTTTATACTTCAATTTGTAGGAAAACAGCTATATATCACCGATAACTAGCTAAAATCATTGAAATTATTACATTTTATGGGTTTATAGCAATATAATAAGTAAAACTACTTGTATATATACAATAACGCTACAGTTTAGAAGAAACTATGAAAAACGCCTGCAATATACCGTTATATCACAATAAATAACCTCTTACTCTTCTATTTAATAGCTTAATGTAATGTAAGCTACTGATAGGGGCAAATTGTTCTAAACAGAGGATTTTATACCTCAATTTGTAGGAAAATAGCTATATATCACCGATAAATAGCTAATATCATTGAAAACACTACATTTTATGGGTTTATAGCAATATGATAAGTAAAACTACTTGTATATATACAATAACACTACAGTTTACAAGAAACTATGAAAAACGCTTGCAATATACCGTTATATCACAATAAATACCCTCTTACTCTTCTATTTATTAGCTTAATGTAATGTAAGCTACTTATAGGTCCAAATTATTCTAAAAAAAGGATTGTATGCTTCAATTTGTAGGAATACAGCTATATATCACCAATAACTAGCTAAAACCATTGAAAAGAACACATTTTGTGGGTATAAAGCATTATCATAAGGTATATTCCTTCAATTAATGATATAACACTACAATTAAGAAGAAACTATGAAAAACACGTATAATATACAATTGTATCACAATATAGTCTCAAACTCCTATTATAAGCTTACAGTAGTTTAAAATAGCAATTTCTAACGAAAACAACTATAATTCCACATTTTGAATTTCTCTATCTAATCTCTATCTCTATTTCTTCTAAAAATGCTGAATAATGTCAATTTTCGACATTTTTTAGCCCTTCAAAAATACATTAAAACACTTGAAAAAACTTTGTTTTTAAGAATAAAATTGATACATAAATTACATGAAAAATACATATTTTAAGCTCATAATATTGTAAAATATAGTTGTGTAAAAGTGCTGAATAATGTCAATTTCGACATTTTTAGGCTTTTTAAAATACATTAAAAATCTTTTTAAAAAAAAAAGTTGGTTTTTTTAAAAAAAAATTTATACTAAATTTTTAGAAAAATACATATTTTTTGGGTATTAATTTTGGGGAAAATATATTCCCCCAAAAAATAAAAAACTTTTAGGGTACGATATAAAGAAATATACTTTCCCTTTGTAGAAAAAACAAATCTTCAAATGGGTAACTACCCAAAATTTATTGAAAAAACTAAAATTTTTTTTTTTTTAAGCAAAATGATAATTAACTACTTGTATATAACAATAAAGCTACAGTTTACAAAAAACATGAAAAAAAAAGCTTGCCCCAAAATACCGTTAAAATCAAAAATAAATAAACCCCTTACTCTTCTATTTAAAAAGCTTAATGTAAAGTAAGCTACTTATGGGGCAAAATTAGCTAAAAAAGGATTTTTAAAACTTTAATTTGTAGGAAAAACCGCTATATACACTGGGGGGGGTAAATAGCTAAAATCATTGAAAAATTTTTACATTTTTTTGGGTTTTTTAAACCAAAATAAAAAGTAAAACTACTTGTTATATACAATAACGCTACAGTTTACAAAAAACTATAAAAAGCTTCAAAATACCCTTTTATATCCCAATAAATAACCCCCTTACCCCTTCTATTTATTAGCTTTAAAAGTAATGTAAGCTCTTATGGTTCAAAAATTATTCTAAAAAAAAGGGTTTTTTCACTTCAATTTTTAGGAAAAAAGCTGTATATCACCGATAAATAAACTCATTTTTTTGAAAAAACACATTTTTTTGGGGTTTTTAGCAATATGATAAGTAAAACTACTTTTTTATTATACAAAAAAGCTACAGTTTACAAGAAAAATATGAAAAACGCTTGCAATATACCCTTATATCCAATAAAAAACCTCTGCCCCTTCTATTTAATACTTAATGTAATGTAACTACTTATAGGTGGGAAAAATTTTTCTAAAAAAAGGAAATTTTTTACTTCCTTTGTAGGAAAAAAGCTATATTCACCGTAACTACTAAAATCTTGAAATTTAAATTTCATTTTTTTGGGTTTTTAGCAAAATTTAAAAATTTAAAAATAAATTGTATTATACAATAACGCTACAGTTTAGAAAAAACTATGAAAAAGCCTGCAAAATACCGTTTTTTTCACAATAAATTTAAACCCCTTACTCTTCTAATTTAAAAGCTTAATGTTTTTTGTAAGCTTTCTAAAAGGTGGGAAAATTTTTTTTCTAAACAGAGGATTTTTTACTTCAATTTTTTAGGAAAAAACTATTTTATCAACGATAAATAGCTTTTCACTGAAAACCTACTTTTATGGGGTTTTTTTG
The DNA here is from genome assembly GCA_016584305.1 of Chionoecetes opilio. Lineage (NCBI taxonomy): Eukaryota > Metazoa > Arthropoda > Malacostraca > Decapoda > Majidae > Chionoecetes > Chionoecetes opilio. The sequence goes on from JACEEZ010010419.1 coordinate 33,136, forward strand.
CAATAGGGGAAAATTAAAATCTTTTTGTATATCAATAACGCAAAAGTTTTTTCAAGAAAATTGAAAAACGCTTGCAAAATACCGTTTTTAAATTTCCAAAAAATACCCTCTTACTCTTTCTATTTTTAGCTTTTAAAGTAATGTAAGCTACTTTTAGGGCCAAAATTTTTTCTAAAAAAAAAAAGGGTTGTATGCTTCAATTTGTAGGGTACAGCTATATATCACCAATAACTTCTAAAACCCTTGAAAAGAAAACTTTTTTGGGGATAAGCATTATCATAAGGTATATTTCCCCTTTTATTAATGAATTTAAAACTCCCAAATTAAAAAGAAAAATAGAAAAAAACGTATAATATACAATTTTATCACAATATAGTCCTTAAAATCCTATTTTAAACTTACGTAGGGTTTTTAAATACAAATTTTTTAACGAAAAAAACTTTAATTCCACATTTTGAATTTCTATCTCTAATCTCTATCTCTATTTTTTCTAAAGGGCTGAATAATGTCAATTTTCGACATTTTTTAGCCCTTCAAAATACATTAAAACTCTAGAAAAAACTTTTGTTTTTAGGATTAAAATTGATACATAAATTACATGAAAAATACATATTTTAAGCTCATAATATTGTAAATTATAGTTGTGTAAAGTGCTGAATAATGTCAATTTCGGAATTTTTTAGGCTTTCAAAAGTACATTAAAAAACTTGAAAAACGTTGTTTTTAGGATTAAAATTGATACATAAATTTTTATGAGAAATACATATTTTTAGCTATTAATTTTGTAAATATAGTTGCAGCAAATATAAAAAGCTATTTAGCTACAGATATAAAAAAATATACTTCAATTTGTAGAAAAACAACTCTTCATTGATAACTAGCTAAAATCATTGAAAACACTACATTTTTTTGGGTTTATAGCAATATGATAAGTAAAACTACTTGTATATATACAATAACCCTACAGTTTACAAGAAACTATGAAAAACGCTTGCAATATACCGTTATATCACAACAAATAACCTCTTACTCTTCTATTTAATAGCTTAATGTAATGTAAGCTACTTATAGGTGCAAATTATGCTTAAAAGATGATTTTATACTTCAATTTGTAGGAAAACAGCTATATATCACTGATAACTAGCTAAAATCATTGAAAACACTACATTTTATGGGTTTATAGCAATATAATAAGTAAAACTACTTGTATATATACAATAACGCTACAGTTTAGAAGAAACTATGAAAAACGCTTGCAATATACCGTTATATCACAATAAATAACCTCTTACTCTTCTATTTAATAGCTTAATGTAATGTAAGCTACTTATAGGTAAAAATTATTCTAAAAAGAGGATTTTACACTTCAATTTGTAGGAAAACAGCTGTATATCACCGATAAATAGCTAAGATCATTGAAAACACTACATTTTATGGGTTTATAGCAATATGATAAGTAAAACTACTTGTATATATACAAAACGTTTCAGTTTACAAGAAACTATGAAAAACGCTTGCAATATACCGTTATATCACAATAAATAACCTCTGACTCTTCTATTTAATAGCTTAATGTAATATAAGCTACTTATATGTGCAAAATATTCTAAAAGAAAGGATTGTATACTTCAATTTGTAGGAAAACAGCTATATATCACCGATAACTAGCTAAAATCATTGAAAAGAACACATTTTGTGGGTATAAAGCATTTATCCCATAGTAAATAAATTACCCCA